>MU224887.1:959111-975961 GCA_018584345.1 Thuja plicata
ATATAATTGGAAAGTTTTTGAGAGTGATGAGGATATCCTCAACTTCATTCAATGTGTGGATAATTATGATGGTCAAGTCATTGATTGTAATAATTTGATAGAGATTATTGATGGGAAAGAAACTATTCTTGGTAACGAAATTCTACAGTTGCAAACAAATGAAATCCCTAAGGGACTGACTCAATTAGAAGGATTGTTTACTAATGATGACAGTCATATGTGCCACAAATATCTTGCTAAGTTATATGACTTTGAGGAGATAAATTTGGGATCAGAATGTAGTCCTAAGATTGTCTACATTGAAAGAAATTGGCTCCTTATGTGAGGACTAATTTGATTAGCCTACTAAAAAGATTCAAGCATGTCTTTGCTTGGTCTTATGAAGACCTTAAGGCTTACAAGGAAGACTTCATTCAACTTGAAATTCAATTAAAAGATGATATTAATCCCTTTAGATAGAAACAAAGGCCAATCAACCCTTTATTGGCCCCCAAAATGCAGCAAGAATTGACAAAACTCAGAGAAGCTGGAATCATAAAACCAATCAAGCATTCTTCTTGGGTGTCTAATTTGGTCCCTGTCAAAAAGAAAAATGGAGATATTAAGGCGTGTGTTGATTTTAGGAATCTTAACATGGCCTCATTGAAAGATAATTATTCTTTTCCAAATATGGAGGCCATGTTGTAAAGGGTAACTGGTTGTGATCTTTTATCTATGATGGATGGTTTTTCTGGTTATAACCAGGTGTTGGTTCAAGAATCTGAACAATTCAAGACAACTTTCACTACCCCATGGGGTACATATGTTTATGTAAGAATGCTATTTGGCCTGATGAATGCAAGGGCTACTTTCCAGAGAGTCATGGATGTGGCTTTTAAGGAATTTATAAATATTATTATGGTAGTATATCAAGATGATCTAATTGCATATTCCCAAAAGGCTGATGATCATTGCAAACATTTAGAAAAGATTTTTACCAAAGCCTTGGAGTATGGGATTTCTTTAAATCCAAAGAAGTGTCACTTTGCTGTGACTGAAGGTAAATTATTTGGACATATAGTGTCTAAGGAAGGTGTCAGGATTGATCCTGAAAGAGTGGAAGCCATTAACAAGGTGTTGCCACCAAAGAATATTAAAGGAGTTCAGTCTTTCCTTGGAAAGATAAATTTTGTGAGGAGATTTATTGCAAACTTTGCTGAAATAGTAAAACCCATTGTTAAATTGCTGAAAAAAATGCAAAGTTTGAATGGGATAAAAATGCTCAGTCAGCATTTAATGAGATAAAAGTGGCAATCCAATAGGCTCCTGTATTAAGATCTCCAAATTATGAGAAAACTTTCTCCATATTTTCTTTTGCTTCATTTCATACAATTGCTGCAGTACTTTTGCAGAAAGATGATGAAGGTTTTGAACAACCTATAGCATTTTTTAGTAAATCTCTGCAAGCAGCGGAACTTAACTATGAGATAATGGAGAAACTAGCATATGCATTGGTCAAGGCTGTCAAGGTTTTTAGACCTTATCTTGTTTGTGAAAAAATAATTGCTTATGTGCCACATGCCATAGTGAAAGACATATTATCTCAATCTGAAGTTACTGGGAAGAGGTGCAGATGGATTAGTAGGATCCAAGAGTTCATTTTGGAAATTCAGGTTACCAAATTGGTAAGGAGTTTGGGTTTGGCCAAATTAATGACAGATACAAATATGGAGTTAGCCCAAATGAATGATGTACAAACAATAAACATGAATTTTACTAGCATAGAATTGCAGTTCTGGTATGTTGATATTGTGTTTTTCCTAAAGAATGCTAAATGTCCATAACATATGTCAGATAATTAGAGGAGGACTCTGAGATTGCAGGCCCAGAGGTATGTCCTGATACAAGGTGATTTATCTTGGAAAAATAGAGATGGGATTTTATTATTATGTTTGGATAAATCACAATCTGAAAAGGTCTTAAATGAAATGCATAGTGGTGTGTGTGGTGGGCATTATTTTGCCAAAACCACAACTCACAAAATAATCAAAGCTGGATTCTATAGGCCATTTCTTTTCAGAGACACTCAAATGTTTGTACAAAAGTGTGAACCATGTCAAAGGTTTTCTGCTAAAATGGAATTTTTAGGAGCCTTACCTTTAAACCCTATGACCATTGTAGCACCTTTTACCCAATGGGGTTTGGAATTTATTGGTGAATTTATAGAAAAATCCGGTGGTGGCCACAGTTGGATTCTTGTGGCTACAGACTACTTCACAAAATGGATAGAAGCAATTCCAACAAAGAGAGCAACCAACAAGATAGTAATGGACTTTTTAATGGATAACATTCTGACAAGATTTGGTGTGCCCACTAAGTTAATTATGGATAATGCAATGTGCTTTAGGTCTAAGGAATTTAGGGATTTCTATGAAGATTGTGGCATTATTTTATCTTACTCCTCACCATATCATCCCCAAGGAAATGGACAGGCTGAGTCCAGTAATAAAAGTCTCATGAAAATAATTAAAAGGATTTTGGAGAAAAATAAGAAGTCCTGGCATTCAAAATTGAAGTTATCCCTATGGGCTGACAGTAAAAAGAGCAATAGGGGTTTCACCTTTTAAAATGGTTTATGGGAATCAGGAAAGGTTGCCTTTGAACAACTTGTTACGAGTATACAAATTTTTGCAGGAAGCATATTTGGAAAATCAAGAACCCATGATGGAAAGAATGGATAAATTGGTGGAACTAGAAGAGATAAGAACAAAAGCTCAAAAAAGAAACCTGAAACCCCAACAACAATCCAAGTACTTGTTTGATAAAAGATTGACTAAAAGAAAATTTTAGATAAATGATATGGTGCTGCAATGGAATGCTAGAAAAGAAGAAAAGGGCAAACATGGTAAATTTGAGTCATTATGGATGGGCCCGTTTGTAATCCAGGAATTTTATGGTCAAGATTCTTATTTCTTGGAAGACCCTAATGGTGAGATACATGAATTGCCAGTGCATGGACAATTCCTGAAACATTATTTCTCATAAAGCTACTTTTTCCATGCACAGTAGGTTAAATTTCCCTGTTTTAAGTGTGGTTTTTGTGTGTGCATGTACAGTTTGTTTCGGTTTGTGGTCTATTTCCCAGAGATGTGGCTTCTAATGTCAATTTTGCAATTAACTTTCCCCAGTCCAAGCCATTGTTAGCACTATACCAAGAAAATTTTCAAATTCCTAGCATTGACTATTTTCCCGCGCTTTCTGGTTTTAAATCCCATATTTTACTGCGCTTAAAAGGTCAAAATTCACTGATTATGTTCTGTTTTAAATATTTGTTGCTCAATCGCGTTGGTCTTTTAACATGTTTTCAAGTTGTGTGAGTGAGTGATGAGTCATCAGAATGTAAATTGCACAGTCACAGTAAAATTATGTCAAGTCATGATTAGTGTTGTGAGTGAGTGGTTTGGGTGCTAAAGAATGTAAATCACGCAGTCGTGATGTATTTTTGAAGTCGAGTTGTAAGTTCATGACTGAGCAGGTTAGGAATGGTTCTATTTATCACTCACTTCTGAGGAATTAACTCATTTTAAAAGAAGGTCTAGCGAGTCTGCGATGACTCAAAATCTTGTGTGTAGCACAGTCGCTCTAATGTTATGTTATTCACTTTATGCTCTGCGACTGAGTGAGTGTTATTAAAATCAAGTAGTCACATACCCACATTAGGTTTCCATGTTTGTCTTTTAAGTCAGTGACTATGCGAGGAAGTCAGGTTGTAAAGGTCACTCACTCGCTCAAGTTTTAACTCATATGTGTTTTGTAGTGTGAGTAAGCGATAACTTCATGCAGAAGTTATTAGTTGAAAGCTCGCTACTCAGTCGCAGAGGTATTTTCCAATGTCTTAAAAAGGTGTGCGAGTGGGTGATTATGAGATCATTTATTACCTCGCTCACTCGTTGATGATTTGAAGTTTGAAAAAATGAGCTTGCGAGTGTGCAATAAGGAAAAGAAGAAGGATATCGCTCACTCACCCATAAATAAAGACAAAAGGAAAGTTGTTAGCGAGTATGCGATTGAAGAAAGAAGGTTGGAAATTGCACACTCACAGCCGATGAGATGGTTAAGTTTTCAAGCCTGCGAGTGCGTGATGGGAAAAAAATGAAATTGTCGCTCAATTTCTCATAGATTTGAGAAAAGAAAAAGGGGTCAGCAAGTGTGTGATAAGAGAATTTTAAGGTTTTGATACAAAAGCTTGCTCAGCCGTGAAGGATTAAGCCATAGAGATTTTTCAACAGCGAGTTTGCGACCGAATGAAGAACAAGGGTCATCACTCACTCGCTAGTATTATAAGTTGAAGTGTTTTGCAGCGCGAGTGAGCGACCAGATAAAGTGCATGATAAAAATGAAAATCACTTACTCACTCAGATCCAAAAGCAATGATTTGGAAGCCAGCGGGTATGCGATTGTGAAATAATTGAGAAATGAGTGTGTACTCACTCACTCACGAGAATTCATACAAAGCTAAAAATTAAGCAGCGAGTATGTGATGGGAGAAGAAAAGGTAATATCACACACTCGCATGGACATAAAAGAAAAGGGTAGAAAGATAGCGAGTATGCGACTACCAAATGATGGAGTGAAAATTAGGTCATCGCTCACCCGCAGAAGATGAAAACCAAGGTAGAAATAGATGGTGAGTGTGTGACTAGTTAAAGTAAAAGGTCACATCGCTCACTCGCAAGGACTATTCTAAGTATGAGCAAAGTACAGTGGGTTGGCACCAGATTGACAAGTGGCTAGTTTCAGGCTTATGAGTGCAAAATGAGAAAAGTGTACACTTTTTCCAGGTAGGATCAAATAGTATGAATTAATGGAAGCATTAGTGACAGAGTGATGATTTCATGACACTGCAACTGCAAATAATTTGGCATTCAAGTGGACAAGACACAAGATTTAATGGCTATAAGTTTGAATGATTGAGTTTGATTCTGTACAGCTCTCATTTCTGTATCCTGAGATATTCTGCGAAGAGCGAAAAGGTTTGTTGGTCTGAAGTATTCTGTCTGAGATAATAATTTTGAAGAAGAAGGATGAGTCAAGCTATTGTTCCCGCTACCTTGCAAGGGTCTGAGAAGAAGAAAGAGGTTACATTGAAGAAGTATGTAGAAGAATTTACCGAGTTGCTGCCCAAAACTCTGAACACAAACAATGCAAACTGGGATGAATGAAACGACAAATGGTGTCAATGCAGAAATTTGGTAACTCCAAATTATTCTGGTAATGCTTTGTTTCATTATTTCTGGAATAATAGGATCAAACTAGTCCCAATTTGTAATCCATGGGATTTGAATATGGGGAAATTGATCGTGCCTAATGTCTATGTTGACATAGGTCTTATTAAGGAATTAGCTAAAATTTACTGCCCGGTAGCTAGGGTAATCAAGAAAAGGAATGAAGAAACCATAGTTTTGATAGATAGGAGGTCAGTGGCAGAAGTATTTGGAATCAATGGTGCATTGTGCATAGACATTAATTTAAAGAAGATCAAGGTAGACTATGTCAAAAGAGAGCATTTAATTAAGCAATATGAAATGCCTAAGTTCATGCCCAGAGTAGATAGGCACCTGGTAAAAATTCCAGACAATTTCAAGCCACCTTTTGACTTATCCCTATTTCATCATTATGTAAAATGCACTGTCTATGGTTTGAGCAGGGTTCTAGGTTTTGATGGAGATTCCACAGTGTCTCAAGATTTACTTATGATGGCCATGAACATCCAGCACCCAGAGGTCAACACTAATTATGTCTATGTTGGATATATAGTTGATGCTATCCATGGTGCACTATTAGAGATACAGTTAGACACTCCAACACCTAATTTTAAGCATTACTCTCATCTGATGTATATGATTTTGTATTATAACATAGCATCAATGGATAAAGAGCTTGAGTTATTTTTCTCAGAGTATGGTGTGGATGCACCAATCCAAAGATGGAATCAGGTGTGGGATAGTTCATCCAACAACTCATCATTTGTATGCTTCTGCAACTGGATTGTGGATCTAATTTTTAATTTGTTACAAACAAATAGGCACAGGCTTCCTTTTGAGGTTAGAAATATTTTGAGACCTTGGGAGTATGTCCCAAATTGGCCTATCTCTCACAATTGGGATGATTTATTCTTTTTTAATTACATTACTATCATCAAAGTATATGGTTGTACTCAACCCCCTCACATCCTTCCCAACTTTGTTCCCCCTAGGATTGCATTCTTAGAATTTATCTGGAAAATTACTTGGGTGGACAAGGAATTTCTGGAGGGACATACGAAGGGAACTTTTATCCCTAGATTGTGGATGGGTTTTGACTTCTCCATCAGGAAAAGGGTTTTTGACCTGATAAATGATTTCGTGAAGCAATACAAAATGTCTGCAGCAGTTGCCAGATTCTATGATCCAGAAATTTTTATTCAAACAACCCTAAAAATAATGACTCCTTGGCAAAAAACTAGGGATCATGAGCCACTGGATGATGAGGATGTTGTAAGGAACAAGATAAATAAGTAAGAAGTCTAGGATAGGAGAAGGAAGTGGAATGACCTCCTAAGAGCAGAATCTGAATGGAAAGAATCAGATAATTCTTTCTCTAGTTTTTTCCCTGATCTCCCATACTTACAAAGGATAGAGGAAATTCTCAAGTCCTATGAAACCATAATGGCATGGGTACCACAATTTAGTGTTGAATATGTACAGTCTAAAGGGTCCCCAATTCTAGTTGATTACATGACCAAGAACACCAGGAAAGACATGAATAGGAACATCAAAAGCAATAGCAAAAAGAAGAGCAACATGAAGAAGAAGAGGCCGGTGAAGAGGCTACTTTGGCTAGAGAGCCACCAAGAAAGAAACAAAAGAAAGAGCACAAGATGGTGCAGGATAGGAAAAGCATGGCCAAGGCCATGATCTCTGAGCATGGTAAATGTTTCAGAAAGTTGAAGAGACAATTGCAAAAAGAGCTTGAGGCTGAGGGCTAAGGAGACAATCAAATGGTACTATTTGAAAAGGATGACAAGAGGGTCATGATGGCTAGTGAGTTCATGAAGGATGACAAGTTCATAAAGTATGAGGAATTCAAAACTTTCTTGATTAAATTGAAACAAAAGAATTTGAGGTAGGAGTTGATTGCAGCAGAAGAAATTACAGATAAGAATGAGGAAATTGTACAAACACTCCAAGATTATGATCCTGAGAGTGAATAGATTACCGTGGAACAAGCCAGACTGCTGGTATAGAATAGTGGTGTAATGCTGATGCCTGGTTGGGATCTACAATCTACATTCATTATTGATCAGATCAAGAGGCAAGAAGATCCTTTGTTGAAAATAGAATTTGAAATGGATGAAGTATTGAAAGGATCAGGATTTGATCCTAAATCCAAAACCTTGACAATATGGTCACTAGCTCCTACCACACAAAAACCTTTAGTCATTAACATTAGAGAAGAAAAATAGGCAGATAGGATGATATGGAATTTGTAGAATACTTAGGATACTGATATAGCTCAGTTGATGACACAAGTTTCATTTATGAACCTGGCAAAAGTTGATGACCTGTCCAAGAGGTATGAAATGAATTTTGGCCAAATGATGGCCCTAGCAAAGAAACATGAAGAAGTGGTAGTCCAGAACCACACATTAGAAGAGGAAATTGCCAAATTAAAAGATGAATAAATAGAAAGTAAAAGGAAAAAAACTCCAACCCCTGAGGAGGTGGCTAAAGTTGTGACAGATGTTGCCATTGGAGTTAAGGAAGACTCTGCATTGGCAGAAACCCAATCAAAGGATGTATCATAGGAACATAGCATAAATTCTATGTTTGTTATATTGCTCATATTGCAGCACAGGATTGATGTCTTAAAACAAAAAATTGACATAGTGTATACACTATATGGGTCGTTACAAGAAGCCTCAAAGGTAGCAGTAGAAGCTATGGTTTTCTTAGAGCCTGCTTTCAAAATGTGGTTAGGGAAGGAAAGGATTTTGGATAAGTTAAAAACTACTATGGTATATAGTGATGATTTCCTAGATAAAGTAACAGATACCATTGAGATGGTCAGTAAGCTGAATGACACCTTTGCCTTTTTCAATGGCAAATCTAATTTAATAGATAACAAGTTGCAGCTATTTGGTGATCAATTTCCATCATTGATCCCAAAAATTTATGATGAAATAGGTGTTTTGAAAACACAATCAGATTGGGTAGCTGGTTTTGACGCTATACTAAGAAATCAAGATATAAAGAAACGCTTGGAAAAGGATATGAATGAAGAATTTTTCAATGAACTGATTGATAGCCTTTTCAAAATCGAGAGAGATATGGCCAAATTTGTTTCTGAGGCCAGAACTGCCATGGATGCCAGATGGATAGAAGCTCTTGCAAAGTTGGAGGAAGAAAAGACCTTTGATTGGCCCACCACCAATGAGGTAAATAGGTGGGAGGAAAAGCTGAAAGGACGAGGAGGAAATTGTCAACAACAACAACAAACCTTATTCAGACTTTTCCAATAGCTGCCACTCGTGTTTTGATACAAATTTTGTTTCTTGTGTGTTGCAAGGTCGTTGCAAAATATTTTTGTAAATCTTTCCCAATAAGCCGGTAGCTTGTTGCATCCTTAATTATAAAAGGATTCCAAGACTAATAGGAAAAGGGATAGCCATTTTATTTTTGAGAATGCAAAATATAATTGTAAACTCTGGTTTAAGACCAATATATTAGGTTTTTGGAGAAATATTTGTTTAATGTAGCAAGCAATTCTAAGTTTGAATAAAATCCAGTTAACAGTTTCTAAAGCATATAATGAGTATTGTGTCTTCATTTTGGTGTTTTGAATTTTATTTAGATTGAATGTTTAAGAAATGTTCAATTTATATGTCTGTCAGGCAGATTATGAAATACTTCTAGGGTTCTTTCAAGGAAAGACTAAAAATGCCTTAGGAATGTTTCAATAAGATTCAGGGTATAAAATGAAATTGATGAATTAACTTGTTAAAGTGTGTTGAGATAGAATATATATAAGGTATATCTATGTTTATGTTAGATGTTGTAATTGCATCAAGTTCATGTTCATGATCAAGCTGGTTAAAATTGTTCATAAATGACTCCATGCCCTAGGATTAAGCACTGGTCTATTTCCATTAAATCAAGTGACTATCACTATTAAAATTAATCTTTGCTTATGATCTGGTATGTATTCACTAAAAGTTATAGTGATCAATCCCTGTAATTTCATCCATGGTTAATTGGAATAATTCAGTGATTTCATTATTCTAAGTTATGAGGTTTTAAAACCTTGTTTCTGTCATTCTGCATCTTGCTTGGTTAGTGTCTAAGATAAATAGAGCAAGCTCCCTGAGAGTATTTTTCATATCAGCAAGAAAAGGAATCAATAGGGTGCATGACTTGGAAAAAAGAAACGAGGCCTTTGGTGGAAAACTAATTTGGCAAATGTACTCAAAACCTCACAACAAATGGTGTCAGATTATGCAACAGAAATATTTGGATAATAATGAACCATCACAAATTATATCAATTTAGGACACTCCTAAAGGATCGGCTATTTGGGACTTCATGTCTGCCTGAAGAAACATTGTTGTGAAGTATGTCACTTGGGAAGTTAATAATGGGTGTAGTGTAAAATTATGGAGAGACTCGTGGAGTGGAAAACCTCCTTTGAGCATTTCTCCAAATATTGCAAATGTCAAAGAGGCTACAAAAAAAAATTAGGGTATTCACTTAATTCACTATATTTCAGCGGTGAGCAAATTTTTAGGAAAAGTCATTTGGAAGGATCCAGAGGATTTAGTACTAAATGACAGGGATAAAGAAACACTTAGAAATATTCTATCCAATAGAAATGTCTATCTCTCTTCACTTGAGGACAAACTAATTTGGGCTCCAGCATTAGATGGTAACTATTCAATTAAAGAGGGATATAAACTCCTGCAAAAAATAGGATCAGATAAGACTCCCTCACGAGCATACTCCTTTTGCTGGAACCACAGTGTTTTACCAAAAGCGGGCTATTTTGCTTGGCTTGCTATTAAGCACAGAGTTCTGACAAGTGAAAGGCTAGATAAATTCATAATAGCTCCCCCATTTAAGTGGTTGTTGTGTGATGGACCTAATGAAACAATGGATCATTTATTTATGACATGTCCATTTGCACAAAGCTGTTGGATGTATGTGCTAAGAAAACTAAATTTTTGCACTCCCCTTCCAAACAATATTTGGGACCTCTTCCAATCTTGGCCAAACCTATATTCAAAATCACTATTTTGCAGCATTTGGAAATGCACACCCACCTCAGTAGTATGAGCCATCTGGTGGGAAAGAAATAAGTGTATCTTCAGGAAGGTCTCCTCTCTAAGTGAAGCAGTTCTTGATGGCATTGACAAAGCTATTTCATAAGCGGTCAACGCTTCACTCAGAAAGTGCAAATTCAATCCAACTATTACTCAATGGGATACCGTCATTCTGCATACTTGGAAATGCCTCTTCATTCCATTTGGATGTGCAATATCAAAGTAGAACACAATAAAAATTGATAGATCGAAGGTTAAATGGATACCTCCCCCAAATGGGATCCTCAAGTTAAAATTCGATGGGGTGTCTTGAGGAAATCTAGGAAACTCGGGCTTGGGGGCTTGCATTCAAAATTCACAAGGGGTTTTTCTAGCACTAACTGCTTTACCCTTACCTACAGGCACAAACAACCTTGCTGAAGCACACGCCCTATTGTCGGGTTTGATTCTTGCTAAGCATGGAGGATTTGATCAATTGCATGTTGAAGGTGACTCCTCAGTCATAATTAATGCTTGTATTAAAAGACAATCTTCTTCCTGGCAACTCACCTACATACTTAAACAAATTTGGCATCTGTTAGACACATTGCAAGAAGTGTACTTTTCCCACACACTCTGCGAAGGTAACAAATTCCCAGACATGTTGGCGAATCTTGGGTGTGACGGGCTCATGACATCAGCAATCAACTCAATCAAGCTCATTATAGTGAATGATGACCTATGAATGCTTATTAATGAAGACAAACCACTTCATAGCAGCTGAAATTAATTGCCATTTTAGATTCTTATGGCTCCGTACATCAACACAAATTCAAGGCAACTGAATAATCGTAAATGCATCCACCATTATACCATAGGGACGCATGGAGGTCTATGTACAAGGATGAAATTAACAAGAATTATTGAAGATCATAAATCACATGTCAAACACATGGATCAACTTAATTCACACATGAAAGCCAGATCAGTTGGGAGATACTGGATTGAATGACACAGAGTACATAATTGATCAAATTGAATAATTTTGGAATCTGTTAAAAGTTGAGGTTTGTCTATTTATAGGAAACCCATTACACTATGGAATAACACAACTGTGAAATGGTGGCTCTATCTGAAGTATGTGTGCACTATGATTCATGCTCCAAGTTTCATAGGGAGGTGCTACAGAAGAACTTCAGGATCTGGTTAGTACCGAGGGTTGACGAAGAGGTTTTGCCTGCAACTATTAGTGACCTGTCCTTGAGAGTATGTTCATTGCACAACTAGGCTTCATCAAACAGGTGATAAAATAGGTAATTGGGGATGAACACCTAATTCCGACTTCAAAGTAGTTCCTTTACCCTTCCCATTTAGTATCAATATTTATCTCCAGTGCAATGGATTTGATGCAGTCTGTGTACTTAATTGAAATTCTTGCATTTAAAGTCGTTCAAAAGTAATTTTGGATTGGGAATAATCTAAAAAATTCCATGCAACACTATGACCTATGAAGTGGCCAAGCTCTTATGGGAGGATTATTTTCACATCATCAATTATTGCAATTTCATGATCTTCAACAACATATGACGGGGTAAAACGTACGCTTGACAGTCAGAATGCTAAGTATCTGAACACTGTTCTCAAGGTTACTGCGAGGGTGCTTGGAGTGCAGTTGGAAAGTAGGGTGAGAAAGACTATTGGTGCTCTACTAAAACTCCTAGGGTTGCCGAACCCTACATCTCCACCATGTGCTCTCTCCAGTCGACCTTCAAAATGGAAGCCATCATGTCATGGAAATGAATGGAACATTTGGGAGGAAGGGGAACCGTCAGCTGAAATGGATAAAGATGCACACTCTCATCGATATGGTAGCTTTGGCCACCAATATGGAATTGCAAATGTAACAACACAACAAACCCTATGTACAATAGTTGGTGAAACTGACTAGGAAAAAATAGCTAGCCAGGAACACGGGAGTGGTTGGGGGTTATATCCCTTAACTACTTAGGGCTTTGCTGAGAAGGAAGAGATGCCCCATGGCTCTGGGTGGGAAATGCCCAACTCTTTAGGCAGATCTTATGAATGGACAGAAGGGGGCCTTCGCACACTCAAATTAGCTCTCAAGAAAATGACTCCACTACGATGGAGGAATGAATATTCAACAATGGGTGACCGATTATATGCCAAAAGCAGACATTTGGGAAAAAGTTTTTGTTTTGTATTAATCGACTATGTCCTAAACTTTTGTGTCCATGTGGAAAATACTATAGTTTGGGTATTTAGTTAAAAAATATATTCTAAATATAGTTGAATGAAATTTTTTACCAGAACTGACCAGTAGAGCTGATAACAGGGTCAACCAACAAACATCATTGAGCATTAGAACTGACCAGGAGAAACCGATGACCATTACCAACCAGGAGAAACCGATGAGAATTACTGACCAACTGAACCAGTAAGCACAACTAATAAAAATATAATTTGTATAAGAATCAACAAGCACAACCGATCAGCTGAACCAACCTACCTAAAAAATTTAGAAGGTGTATAATGAAATTTTTCTTGAAGTTGTTAGATGATGATTTTGTATTTGAATGGAACTACCTGAGTATATTGTATTGTCACAACATCTCTTTGTTATATTGTATTTGAGCAAGGATTCTGGGTTTTCTTGCTGGTTCTTTCTCGGATGAACTCTTGAACCAGATTATATTATATTAATAAATATATTCAGTGGCTAGCCCACTTTTGCTTTAAAAAAAAAACCTTGTTATGGTTGCTACCACCTTGGCTGGGGTTACTGCCAACCCTACTGGGGTTGCTGCCATCCTGGCTAGGGTTGCTGCCAACCCTGCTGGGGTTGTAGCCAACCCTGCTGAGGTTGCTACCACCCTGGCTGGGGTTGCTACCACCCTTGGGTGCCCATATTCAGAAAATTCTACCATTGAATAATATTATTAAAATTTTGAAGAGGATCTTGTGGCATACCTAGTCTTGGGGCCCAAGGCCCACGTTGGGAAATGTAGAGCACCTCTCCATTTTCATCAATGGCTTTGAATTCAATGGGTATTGGCTGTGTCTCCAAATTTTCAATAGTCTTGCACTTGCAGCTCCTCTTCTTCTCTTGGTAGTGTGGACATTATTCAACTAGCACCACATCAACATCTTCTTTCTTTCTCCTTGCTTGCATGGTATCTATATGAGTAGTGACATCATTAATGATGTCCTACTTGAAGTTGGAGAGAAGATTAGATAGATCTACTTTTGAAACGCTGGAGCCAGTAGACTTTTGTGGGAGATCTCTGATTCCCCTACCCTTCTTTACAGTGGTTCGGGAGTAGTTCAAGCAAATATTCTCAATATCATTCCAATTTTTTTGTGTAATGTCACCACCAGCCATCAGGTCTAGAGCCTCAATGCTCCCTTCATTGACACCTTTGAGAAACAGGTGTTTATGAGATTCTTCATTCGATTGATGCTAAGTGTTACACTGCAGATTGAACATGAACCTAGAGACATAATCCTCCAGGATCTCATCCTCTTTCTGGGTCATCCTGAAGATATCATCACCTTTCAAGTCACGCCCCCGATAGTAATCTTTGTATTTGGAAAGAAACATGTTGCTCATAGCAGCCCAATCTGCTACAGTGTTGGCATCAAGGCTCATAAACCATCTCAGATAAGCTTCCTTCAGAGTTGACAGAAACAAATTGAGTTTATGTGAATTAGTTGTATAGTTGTAGCTTCTACAAAGGACGTCAAACTCGAAGAGGAAGGTCTCAGGGTCTTCGGTGATGAGGCCATATAACTTGGGCACTGCCGTAGAGGGTATGTTCTTCAAATTTTGGTTTCCCTATTGAGGAGGAATGGGGAAAGGGAAGGTTGGTTGAGCCATCCTTGGAGGAGGCCTTGGATGCTGCAGTAAATCTTCTGGCTTAGCAAAATTTTTGTCTAGATGCAAAGATTATTCAGAGGAGGATGATGATGATGGTAAGTGGTCAAATGCATCAACAAACATGTTCTCAAATTGTTCTTCAACTTCTTCGTTCACAACTTGGGGTTCCTCAATTTCAGGGTTAAAGATATCAGAAACTAATTCAAGAGGTCCAACCTAATAAGTACGAGGGAGAAAATGCCCAAGATGATCTCTTCTCCTATGCATAAAAACAAATGCTAAACTAAATCTAAAATGACTCGAGGCTAGATTAGATTGACACCATTCCCTGGCAGCAGTGCCAAAAATGACTGCTCTTTATAATACCTCTGTATTTAAGGATTATGCATCCTTCCTACTAGAAATAATATGCTGAACTCATTAAATTATCGACCAGGGAACGTTAGCTTTGAAATGGTATCGGCAAAGTATATGCTCTAATCTACTCCAAAAGTCATTACTGATTAAGGAATGGAAAATACTGAATTGAAACTAAACTAGGAAATGGAATCAACAGCGTAATCTAAAGATAAAAGAACTTGCTAAAATAGTAAGCTAATTCTTTGCATATGCTGTAGGAAATAGTAAACTAGCTAACTACCTATGCTGTAGGAACAACCATTGGTGCTGTTACTAATGGCTGCAGGAGCAACAAAGTCCTAATTACTTCAAATGACTTGCAACCACTTTCTACTAAACTACGAATTAGTTTCACCTCCCGTGTGGGCCCCCAAAGAAGAGTGAATGAACAAGAACTCAGAAACTAAGAATTGAAGCTCTCATTGATCATTCATAAAACATGGATTACAAAGGATGCAAAAAATAAGATTGTATTTCTCTCACTAGATTACAAAAGATTGTTGTAATACTAACTCTACCCCTGGAATCAGAACTTACAGATTATTTAACAACTTCTAAAACAAACTCCTATCAATTAGGATCCCCCAACATTAGGGATATGGAAATCATTAATAAACATGATCAACAAATTTAACTGCAGAAAAAAATTGCATTTAATCATATATGAAATCTAGGAATGCACCGTTGGTATATTTACTCCATCGTGGCTGCTTTTCAGCTGTGACTTATCTGCAATAGGAACTATTCTCATTCGTGCGTAGTGGAATCATCATGAGCCCCACAACAGTTGGCCTTTTCATGACATCACTCTGTTCTTTAATGTTGACTCCTTCCTTTGCAGCAGATCCACCATTTCTGCAAAAGGTTAGCACATACACATATCCAAGACAAGAATCCATAATAAGTTTCTTTACTAACTTGCTCTCATCACATGGCTATAGGAAAACCACCCGACTTAAAGTAGGACAAAAAGACACCAGATTTAGTTCCATATATCCATGCAACATAGAGATAGTATATTTATAAACTTAAAATGTTTCACACATATTTGCATACACACAATTATAGTAGTTCTGAGATATCAATATAAGCAGTCTGAAAAAGTATCATGAAAGCATATGAATTTCTCAAAGTCTAGCCATAAAAACACATGAAACTTGAAACTATATAGGCCTTATATTGGCCTCATCAGACATCGTAGTTTAGGTTTAACTTTAAAACTAGTCTTTTAAAGGATGGTAGAAGTGGTATCAAGCCTCTTTATCCAAAGGGTATCAATGGCATTTCTCTCTGCACTGGAATTGAGGGTTCAGAAGTTGCTCTGCATCATTTGGGTATAGCACTCATTTTCTATACCAAATTACCTGAAAAGTATTACCAAGGGAAAAAAAGACCACAATTGTACCATTGAATTTCTGCCCATCTGGGCCTTCTAACACCATATAGAATGTGCTGTTTTTATAGAAGAGATCATACAGACTTGTCTAGTGATCATATTGTGTTGAAGGTGGCACCTGATGCTTCTACACTGACTACAAACATTAAATTTTTCTCTCTTCCTGGTGTCATTGAAGCAACATCAGACTCCACCTTCATCACAATATGATCAGACTCCAATGTCTCCGGGGTTGAATCCAGTGTGCTCCTACATGATCCATAACCTGCAAGGAAGGAAAAGATGGGGTTAGATCCAAAGGATCTAAGCAATTCCTGGCACCCTATTACTGATCCTCGTCTACAATGATGCATGTGCATAGTCAAGCCATACACTTCTAAAAGGAACAAGGATAAAATTTACAAAAACCCATCCAAGATATAGAAAATCATAACGAAGTCATAAACAACAAAAAGTTCATGAGTTTATCAAAATATTTCCAACGTATCTACATGAAATTCTAAAAAGGTTTTAGAATCTACAATAGCCCTTTGTTAATCACATTTATGCATATGGTCCCAACAAAGTAGTGCACAAACTACATAAAGAAGGCATCGCAGAAACATGATTTTTGCTTTTTCCATTGAAGCAATATCGGTGGCACTAGCTGCCTCTTGAGCCTTGAAAAATTTGCACTCATTTCCTACATTAGGTATAGACGTAGATGGGGTAGATGTAAATGTGGTTTCATCGACCCACCAAAAGTATTGACATCCACTATTTCCCTGCAATACCAAATCTACATCAATTCTTCCTAAAATGATTACTTGTCACATTACTTTTAAACATAAAATATAATTCCATATCCA
>MU224887.1:983672-1004102 GCA_018584345.1 Thuja plicata
ATATATAGATGGAACAATAGCCAATTCCAAAGAACAACCATGCTCTAAGAATGAGTCGCTTTATTTGTCACCAGGTTCAAAGAATATTTGTTTTGTAAATCTAGCTACTAAATTATGATTAATATCAATAAGCTCATACGTATCATTAGAATCACTTACATGAACACCATTTGCATTAGAGACATTGAAATCATCATCAAGATTATTTTCTTCATCCAAATTAATCAAAATAGGATCTCTAATCTAAATAGAATCATCATGTATGTTCAATTTCATCTTTTGAGATTAACTTCCTCCATTGGGCTATACATAAGCTGATCCAAGGGAATCATAGCATCAGTAGGCATCTTAGGGGAGGAAAGGTTTTGGGAGGGATGTTTTAGCTCAATCAAGTAGAGCTAGGACAATATTTTCTAACTAAAACAAAGGTACACATTTAATTCTACTAAATGATCTTTTTACAAGAAAGAATGATATCAAAGGAATTTCAAATTCAATGCAAGTGTTTACAAAAAAGAAGAATCATTTAACTTTGTAAAATTTCTTTCTTTATTCATAAATTTTAGAAGTATAGTGTCTCACACAAGCCATGGGAATAAATGATTTAATGCATCATAAAAGAAAGCAGTGCATAGGAAAATGAAATAATAAGAAAGGAGCAGGGATATGTCATTGCTTGAATGATGAACCCAAAGTTGAATTGATGCATCTTCAACTCCTTCCACTCTGTTACCCGGAAATGCCTACAAGAGAGGAGAGAGATTGGTGATAGAGTTCAGGATGCCTAATCATTTCATATACATCATCAAAAACTGCATAATTCATTCTCATAATAATTAAAACTGTTTGCATTCATCACATGTATTAGAGAAAAGTAGAGAACCATCATCAATATCCTTCAAAACTGAAATTTCATTTTTTATCTAACAAGTTTGTTCACTATGTAGGTACATATATCATATTCATTATTGAAATAATTTAAATTGATATCGTAGACTTCACAACATGTGGGGTAAAATAGGCTCCCACAGGGGTTAAGTCTAACATGCTTACCTCTTATATTGTGACAACGATAAGAGTGTAGAGTCTTCATGTTCATTATAGTTCTATCAAGCAAGCACTCATCATTTATGAAAGTGAATAGAAAGGTTCACTGTAAAAAAATAACAAAATATTTTCTATATGGAAATCCAATGAATATGAAAAGGCAGTAAAATCTTAATGTGAAAAGAAAAGATCAAAATGGAAAAGTGGATATGATACAAATTACCAGCAAGAGCCATAAAATGATGAAAGATCATATTCAAATCCCATTGCATAATGCATGTATGGAAATTCATTCTTGAAAGATTAGCTTAGTGATATTCACTGATATTAGTAAAACAATGGTGTATGCATGTAAAAGGAACAATAAAAGAGTAATAAGTAACCAATAATGCTATATTGGTAATCACCATATGTTATATAATAGTCATGAAGATCAAATAGAAACATATAGAGAAAGAAAAAAAACAACAAAGAGGGGATATTCTATACAAGGATAGTGATATAGAGAAACAAAAAAATAATGAAGAGGGGATATTCTATACAAGGATAGTGATACGCATGTCATGAGGGTGACAAACCATCAAGTTTGAGGATAGTTAATAGAGATGAAACACATTGATATTTTTAAGATTATGAAACTAATATCATAAAGAATAGTAAAGGAGTATATTAGAAAGAAGAGTGTAAGGACAAAGGGTATCTACTGTCCTTAAAAGGCCTTCTTGGGGTTTTTCACCATCCTTGAGATCAGATATGCATTCAATCATAACAGTGAGGATAGGTATGCAAAAAAGGTAACAAATTCTATTCTTAGTGATTCACAGATATTAGATATCCAAGACAATACAAGAGCACAAACAATTAATGTTAAAGAAACTCCATGTAGTATAAATGGATATCATTCTATCTCATGGAAGGCAATGATTTTGATTGTCTAAAACAATATATATGCAACAATATATTAGGATAGGGTAGTAATGTCTCATTACTACTTAGAGATCAGTAATTATTCTTGGTTCATGGGGTCCCATTAGCTCAAGGAAAATAGTTGACTATCAATGATAGTAATTCAGTTGCAAGAGTAATCATGGGTAGAGTTGAAGACCTTGAATTGGACAATATATCTTATCTCCTTGTGATTACAGAGTGTATTGAGCTCCATCAAAGAAAAACAAAGGCATGAATTCTAAGGTAAAGACTACACTCGACCATTAAGAACATAGATGTTAAAATGCATTGAAGATAGTGAAATATTTTCATACATAGTGAAAGAACAGAACATGTACAATACGAAAAACAATGACAATGAAGACAACAGTGGAAGCGAAAAAATATCCTAATTTAAATATGAAGAACAAGGGTCTGAAAGGATAGTAACCAGCTATAACGATGCAATAAAGAGGAGCTTCAAAGGTTTTGTACACATTTTTTACAGTCATAGTACTCATGAAATATGCAAGGGATTCCAATGGGCAGTGAGTGTAGATGAATAAAAGCACAGTCATAAAAAACCACAGTGAAAGACATGTGAAGGCATAGTTAATAAAATATAGTGAATAACAAAGGGCATGATTGTTAAAGAGAATATCACCACTGTTAAGTGAAGAGGACAACAATATACAAGAACAATATCAAAAGTCATAGTGTAAGAACTGTAGTGATAAGTCCTGTAATGAATATTTTAAAAAAATAGTCAAGGAAATGTAGTTATAGGTGAATTGAGGCATACTTAATAAAAACAATATATACTTAAAAATAAGAAAAAATGAACACAAAGCACTTCCATGGGGAGTAAAAGGCCAAGAATTATTAAAAAGATGTCAAAAGGATTCAAAAGAACATGAAGAGGAACATCATGAAGAAACCTATGGTCATGAAAGTGAGAAATAGTGGCATATGAAGCTCAAAATAGTGCCAATAATGAATACAATGATATGTAATGAAAAGTGGTGATGATAACTGTTAGTAAACAGTTTTTCCCAAGATTTATTTTTGAATAGGAAAATCCTTTTAAACTAACAGTTTGAATTCCTAACAAAAGATGAGGAATTCTCTGCTTGATATTGCTTTATGTTATGCAAGGTGCAGCTACCTTAACTGAAAAGATAATCGTTAAATCCTCTTTTGAGGGAAAATATTCCCAATGAGTATTTTACTAAAAATACTGAAAAGCTTGAATCAATTAACTCATGAATATAAAAAGAAAATGTATGCTGAAAAACCATTCAATTTTAATAACCAAAATCATCCACATGATTGGATATTAAAATTGAGAAATCGATTAGTGATTTAATTTCTTCTCTCGTAACCTTTAAACTTCAAAAACAACAGGTTTCCAACGTGTAACAAAGAGGAACTAAACTTCCACAAGTAATTGATATCCACAAGAACATAAATCACTACAGATTAAACAATAGTATCTACTCCAGAAAGTTTAACGTATAAAACTGTAGAATCTGCGGCACAACTACTTCAACTTCAACTTTTGCAGAACCTGCAATAGGATTACCAACACAAATATTAGGAGCAACATTTAGGTCTTGGCCGAAATTCTTTTGTTTGATTTTCAAATGTTTTCTTGGGGTACTACGGGCGGCTGAGTGAGTCCTCTTTGTTTTCAACCAATCTTTAGTTCTTTTCAAAACTTTTGATGTATGGGAGAGCAGGTCATCTTCTTCCATTTTACTCCAATCAAGTTCAGGGATCAGTAGAGATTCAATATGTTTAACATAAAGGGGATCAACCACCTCTTCATTTTCATCCTCCTTTATTCTGCTGGTGTTGAGGTCAACTTTGAACAACTATATCTGACTCACAGTTAACCTTGACCACAACCTTCTCCTTATCTCCACTTCATCTGAACAATTAGCCCAGTAGTCCTCAAGATGAGGCAATGGGTAAGTGAAACTGCATGTCTGATATTATCTCTAGCAAAACCCATATAATCAAAATCTTTCCTTGCAAAATAGGGCTTGAGGAAAAAATTGGACATTACTGTCTTGGTCAATGCAACTTGCTTGAAACTAGGGCATCTATAGTGGCTGATTTCAATAGGAAAGAGGAAAGTAGGTGACTTTTTGGTGGTTTCAGATGGATCTGTCACATAGACAAGTTGCCTACAGATTTCAGACAAGACAATGTTATCAAGGCAATAACCTGGCAACCTAAAAGGTTCTCTGGTAAAGCCTCCGACTCTAATATATGTGAACCTGGGAAATTGAGTATTAAAGCAACCATAAATTTTAACGACTTGCATAGATTCTTCAGATAGTCTAAAATTTTCATGACCTTGAAGTTCAAAAACCAACCTCCCGAGAAACACATTATTTACCCTCTAAAAATCTTTGCAGGGTTTGTCAAGCTGAAGGATTGTGTAATATTGATAGATGGTCATTTCATCTATCCAGGGCTCATGAGGGAGACCTGCCCATTCTTTAGATGTAGCTAAAATGTAGACCAAAAAGGAAGACAAGAAAAATGAGCTAAAACTACTTACGGCTAGTAAACCTCTATGCAAAACTTTGGCTATTAAGTCAGTCTAGTCAATAAATTTCTCTCCTTCAACAATCTTCTGGATGAAGAAATACATCCAATTCTCCCAGTGAAAGGCATGATCATTTCCTTTCACTCTGTTCAAAAGCAGCACAATGTCGGCAATTTATTTAATGAAATGCTCAATGGTTAATGGTTTGGGCAATCTTGAGCCTCTAAGGGCCAGTTTTAGGAGCCATGTTTGAGCTACAATAGATTCATAGCTCTTCTTGTTCTTGCTGTATAAGTGCTTAGCCTCATCAAATGTCCAAGGCTCATAGGGTTCTTTATGAGGAATTCGCAATGCTGAACTGACACTATCTCTGTTTATTCTCGCTAGCACTTCGCCTATAGTCTTCTTGATACACCTGGTATTAGGGTCATAATGATTTGTGTTAGAAGAGGTGACAGGAACACTGAGATAGAGCCAAAAAGGCCTCCGTATGCTCCAGATAGAGCCAAAAAGGCGATAAGGGCTTAAAAAAGCTCTAAAAGGCAAGAAAAAAGCCCCTGGGGCTAAAAAAATAGCGCCCCTAGGCGCATGGCGCGCAGGGGGCTAAACCTGGGCTCCTGGTCACCCATAAGACTAGCCGCTTAGCAAGAAGGGGTCGCGGGGGCTAACAAAAATGTGCCACCAGTGGTGGGGGCCGGGAGGTGGCGGGGGCCGTAGAGAGTTGTGGGCCGAGGAGCGGAGCGGCCGGCGGGGCGGCGGGGCCCGGCGGCAGCCAGAGGCATTGCGAAGACTGGAGCGACGCGGAGGCCGGGGGCGGCGGAGCAATGCTAAGAGCGAGAGGCGGGCCGGTCACCGGCCGGCGGCGGTGGCGCGGCAGCAACCAAACCAAAAATGCAAAGACTGCATTTTAAAATGCATTAAAATTATTAAAAAAATAATTTAAAATTTTTTTTTTTCTTGAAAATCGTGCTCGTACGGCCCTAGAAGGCAAAAAAATTTCTCTGTGAGGCTCCAGTGTCCAAATCAAACGTGCCTTATATGGATTATGGGGTTTTTGGGCCTTCTAGACGCAACCATGAGGTCGGTTTTGGTTCAAAATGCCCCAAAAAACAAAGACCCCCCAAAACCAATAAAAATACCAGAAAATACTGGTGTTTCTACAAACCCTCGCTTGCTTCAACAAAGAACGAACAACCAGTTGCGGGATGGCTCTGATACCATGTTAGAAATAGGAAATGTCCTATTCTCTCAAGAACACCTGCATGCAAGAATATCATAAACTAGAAGCAAAGACAAAAGAGAGAAGAGAAACTATGGCGGCCAAAAAGCCAGAGACATCAAATCCATGTTGAAAGAAAAAAGCTTCTATATTATCAACAATAGAATACAATACAATCTCCTTAATGAAAAGTAAAGCGGTGAGTCCTTATAAAAGGATACCAAAACCCTAAAGGGAAAAACCCTGAAGAATTATAAGCTGCCTAAGTATAACTTAAGCATAGAGTATAATAGACTAATAATTAAATGATTTAATTATTAGCTATAATATGACTACACTAACAATTTGCACATTCGATAACTAGCTCAGGGCATCCTATGGCTGCTAGGAAAGTGGCGGCTTCGACTAACCCACTACTAGTTAGTTTTCAATATATGGGCCCTGGTTGAACATTTTAAATCCGCTCTAACATCTTAGGTAAGCTTACATTTACCAAAAAGGTATCTCTAATTTCAAGGAGAGAGCTTAATAAGCAAGGTTTCTCTGGTTTTGGTAGCTTGGGCCTAAAGAGAGTCATGGCTTCTCTAATAGAAAGGTTTGCAGAAATAAAGAAAAAACTGAAACACTCTTAACCAAAACTAGGTGCAAGAGAAATGACACAGAAAATTGTATAATGCACTTACCATTTTCAGAAAAGCTAAGCACTCCAATCCTTTTTCTTACCAGTCGATGCTTGGAATTCAAGAATGGCCAGATAAACAATGATACTAGAAAAGCAGGGCACTTTAAGGAGTAATTGCAGAAATCTTAGGGCGGATATGGAGCGAGTTAAGGAATTAATACCAGGCATGCCGAATGAACTTGACAAGACTACTTTTAGTTAATTCCCATCAAATCCACGTACAGATTAACTTCCCATGACGTCAGTAGATCTCTATTTTTTTTATTCTCCCAAAAGCCGGCTGTGTTTCGCATGCATTTTCCCAGCTGTCACATTTATTGCCTTTCACATCTTTAGAACTGACAGGAGGTAGGACCCACTCTTTTGTTTTATAAAAACTTGCCCATTTCTTTCAATAAAACACTTGTGAGAAAGAAAGAAAACTTCGTCAAAAAACAAACGAAGTTGAAGTATAGTTTTGACTTAACTTCGACTTCAACTTCAACTTTGCACAAGTTGGTTTAGACTGATGGGAAAACATTGACCATGCTAGGTGAAGGATACTGGATTGAACTTGAAGTTGAAGTATAGTATAGGTTCAACCTTCAACTTCAAGTTGGCAGGTTAGGATTTGATTGATTTCTTTAACATATGGAAAACACAGGGTACAATTGGCTTCGATTGGGGGATGAGACTGCAAAGGATTAGATATGAACTTGAGATCTCTTGTTACATAGACTAACTTTAAACTAACCTCAACTAAAAGGGACACAAAAATGGAAAAGATGCAACAGGAGACAAGCAAGGAACAAAGCAGGGAAAATGTGTATTTACAAATGAAGGCAGCTAGGAAACTTAAAGCTGTAAAAGCTTAAGATCCTATCCGTTATAGGACAGGGGCAGATCATCACCGTTAGAATATTTCAGCTTGAATGCATTTGAACCTAATTCCTGAGAAATGACAAATGGGCCTTTCTATAGACTTTCAAATTTGGTATGTACTCCTCTAGGTTCTCT
Organism: Thuja plicata; assembly: GCA_018584345.1. Lineage (NCBI taxonomy): Eukaryota > Viridiplantae > Streptophyta > Pinopsida > Cupressales > Cupressaceae > Thuja > Thuja plicata. The sequence goes on from MU224887.1 coordinate 991,101, forward strand.
TCTTTTGTCCCAAAGTAACACTTGATCTCCTTCCATAAATTTTTGAGGTCTTTCTTTCTGATCAAAAATTCTCTTCACCCTCACCTAATTCTCTATAATATGATCCACTAATTCTCTCCTTTCCTCTTTGATCTTTTGAAGGTACAAAATCCTCTTTTCAATAGAGCTAGAAAACACACCATCTTCTATTACCTTTTGCAGATTTTTTGTAGCCAACTCTAGAGGCAGCGAAAACTATGCTTCAACTCTGTAAAATAATTCAAAGGGAGTCATGCCAATAGCCCTCTTGGGAGAAGTTATATCTTCCCAAAGTGCTTCATATATCCGTTTATGCCAATCCCTTCCTCTTTCGTCCACCAATTTTTTCATGATATTGATTAGATTTTTATTTGTGGATTCAGTCTGTCCATTGCCTTGGGGGAAATAATCTAAGGCATGTGATAAACGGACACCATGGTCATAGAAAAATAATTGAATCTCTCTAGATGAGAAATTATGAGTGTTGTCAGTTACTATCTTGGTCAGCACTCAAAGCGAGTCAGAATATTCTCTGTTAAGAATTTACACACTACCTGTGACGTCATAGCTCTGACAGGAATTGCCTCGACCCATTTGGTGAAGTAGTCCGTGGCAGTGAGAATATGAGTGTGACTAGCACTGGAGTTTGGGTTGATGGGGCCAATAAAGTCTAACCCCCACTATTGGAAAGGTTCTTCTATAATCACTAATTTCAAGGGGAGAGCAGCCAGATGTGGTTTGCCAGTAAACAACTTGCACTTTTCACAATCACCTACCCATTTATAAGAAGATTTGAACATACCTGGCCAATAATAGCCACTTCTCAGGATCTTAAAGGCCATTACCATGGAGGAAAAATGTCCTCCGCAGGATTCACTATGGAAGGTCTTGAGCAACTTCTCTTATTGGTATGTATCTACACATCTCAGAAACATTCCATCCAGACCTCTTTTGTAAAGGATGTCATCAACAATCATGAACTTCTCTACTCTGAGATGAATAATTCTCTGGTATTTTCCTTTTAAATGATCTAGACATTGCCTGTAAGTCAAAAATTATGCTATGTCTGTGAACCATTCATCTCTCAATCCAACTAACAAACAACTAGGATAAGCTTCTTCTTCTTTACTCTCTGCCATTAGTCTGCAGAGTCCCTGACCTTGAACCAACTTAGAGGGTTTGATCTCAATGTCAAATTATTGCACCTTTGATACCCATGTGGCTCAGTTGTTTATAGCCACATCCTGTTGTGTAAGGATACTCTTGGCTGCTGTAGATGGAATGTAGACAATAGAATGCGAATGAAGGATATAATACCGAAACTGCTTCACAACTTTTACAACAGTGAAAGCCTGTTTCTCAGCTTGAGAATAGTGCAATCCATTTTTTTGAGAGGAATACTCATAAAAGAGATAGGTACTTCATTGTTCTCTTCATCTTTCTGAAGCATAATGCCAGACACAGTATGCTTTGATGCAAAACAATACGTTACAAAATCTCTCTTAAAATTTGGATGAAACAGGACAGGTGCTTTTGCAATAGCTTCTTTCACTTCTTCAAATGCTTTGACTACTAAATCATCCCATTTGAAATTCTTCTTTTCACTTAAAAACTTAGCCATAGATTTTGTGGTTTTAGCAAAATCAGGCACGAATTTTCTGAGGAAGTTGATCTGACCGAAGAAGGATCTGATGCCATTACGGTTCACAGGAAGACACAGATACTAAATTGCTCTTACTCTTTCTGGGTTAATTTTGATCCCTTCCTTGGAAACTACATGTCCTAATAGCTTCCCTTCAGTCACACCGAAGATCGACTTCTTTGGGTTTAGAGAGATTCTGTGTTCTTGGCACTTTTGCAGTACTTCTCTTAAATCTTTCTAATGCTTTCTTTGCTTCTTGGAGAATACGGTCATGTCATCAAGATAGACTGTGATAATTTTATTCAGAAGATGTCCAAAGGTCAAATTCATCGCCCGTTGGAAGGTTGCACTGACATTTATTAACCCAAACAACATTCTCCTATAAGCGAAGGTTCCCCAAGGCATTGTAAATGCCGTCTTATGTTGATCTTCCTCAGCAACTCCTATCTGATTATAGCTAGAGAATCCATTAAGAAATGACATCATTTCTCTACTGACTACTGTTTGGAGAATCTGGTCCATTATGGGCAAAGCAAAGTTATCCTTTAGGCTTGCCTGGTTTAGGTTTCTAAAGTCTACACAGATCCTTATCTCTCCACTCTTTTTTCTTATGGGTACTATGTTAGCTACCCATGTGGAGTGGTGTATCAGAAAAATTATGCAAGCTTTGAGCATTTTATCAATTTCTTTGAATATTGCGTTTGAAACCTTTGGGTTATAAGTCCTCAATTTCTGCCTAAAAGAAGAAATTCCTGGCTTTAGAGTGATATGGTGTTTGAACTTGGCTCCTCTGAATGTTTTCATATCCTTGTATGACTAGGCAAATACATCTATGTATTATTTCAACAACTAGATGAATCGTATTTTCTCACTTGTATCATAATAGGTGTCGAGATTCACCATCTTAGGATTGTCTTTATCTCCTAGGTTGACCTTCTCATAATTGCCACTTTTGACCTCTTTGGGAAATGAAGTTTGAGCTAAGAAAGCATCTCACCTATTAAAAATCTTCTCAAGTTTGACTAGGCCTTTAGGTATCACATTACCTTTTAGTTGCATTATGCCTTCCATCTCCTCTTCAACTGTATCAGGTCAAAACTTCCTACATTCTAACTCAGAGCCTTCAAAATAATTGGTGGCAAATTTCTCCATACTCTGTAAGAAAGCATTAATGTGAGTGTCATCTTTGAATACTTGCCATGAGTTATTATTGTCAGGGATGCTTGGCCTATGAATAATCTCAATAGTATATTTATCAGTAATAAAGTTAGGGTGAGGAATTAGCAAATAAGTCGACACTGCCAAGGAATCTGCTCTGGCATTAAGCTCTCTAGGTATTGATTCGATAGAAAAAGCGTCAAAATCTTCAAGTTCATCCCATACTCGATTTATGTAGTGCCTTAGTATTTCATTTTTCACCAAGAAAAACTTCTTGACTTGTTTTACTATTAACTCAACATCTCTTCTTTCTTTTAATAATTTGATATTCTTCTTTTTTGCTTCTTCCAACCCTAGAAGCAGGGCTTCATATTCAGCTGTATTGTTTGTATTTTCAAAAGGCAACTTAAAACAAGAAGGGAAGGTCTGAATCGAAGGGGAAATTAATACTACGCCAGCTCCTAAACCACTAGAGCAGTAGCTTCCATCGAACTCTAACACCCAAGGTGTGTTTGCATCTTTTGACTGCATACCTGCTTCTTTAATTTCAGACATAATAAAATAATTAGCGAAATATGTTTCTTGGTAGAGGATTTGAGATTTTGGGTCATCAGATGGGAAAACTGTGTATTTAGACTTAGCTTCAGGTAGCAAGGTTACTTTTTCCTTCCCAATGGGTATGACAGCTTGGGACCAATCCATTTTGACTTCTCCTCCCAGATCCCGACAGAAAGTTCTACTAAGGAGCATACCGTAACTAGCAGGGATATCTGCTACAAGGATGGTAAGCTTTATTCTCTTCTTAGGGAAAGCCGCCAAAGAGACTTGGGCATCTTTGATTTGACCTATTAGGGGTACCTTCTTGGAATCCATTGAATAGCACCTGCCAAAAGTCTTGGTTAAGGGGAGGTCTAGGGATTTAGCTATTGCAACTGGCATTATATTATCTGATGCCCCAAAATCTATGATACAATTGTTTAATTTAAAGCCATGGAGAAATAGGGATACATAGAAGGGATCAGGTTTTTCTTTATAGTATGTTTTAGGGTTTGTTTTGTCAGGATAAATCTATTCTTCATGATAGTTTGGCTTCTTGTTTTGGATTTCTTCGCTAGAAGAAACTCTATTTGTCTGCTTAGTAGATACATCAGGTGAAGATTGATGGACATACTCAACTAATTTGTTGACTTCATTAGGATTCATTCTCAAGTACTTAGTAGGAGATATTTGTATTCTAGATGTTTTACAAAAATCAATTATATCAAATGATGAGTCAAGATCAGACCTTTTTAAAATTTGAGACAGAGAAGATTGAGCTTGTGATGACTTACTTCTGCCTTTGCTCCTGGCTTTAAAATATTTTTCTTGAGTGGGCAATGCAGTATTTTTGAATTGTAAATCTGCTTTAGCTCCCTTCTGTCCTCTAGTCATCATTGAAGATGAAGATTCTCCCAAAGTTAAAAGAATGTCACCACCTCTATCTGAGTCAGATTCGTACTCAAGGAAGTAACTCACAGAGTCACCAGGTCCTTCAGAAGGTTCTTCTTCTATTATTATATTTGCTGCAGCTGCTTTTTTTGCTTCAAGCTACTCATGCCTCACATTCTCTAGACATGTAGCCCCTTCATGATCACTAGTAAGGTGAAAGATGCACATGTTGGTTTTGCTAGGAGGGGGCTCAATTTGTAGTCTCTGTTGACTAGGAGGAAGGCTAAATTGTCTCCCTTGATTAGGAGCATTTAGACTAGGATATTTCCTTGGAATATCCTGATAAGGAAATGAAGCTTTAGGTAATGGAAGTTGTTTCTTTACTGCTATAAGATCATTTGCTAGTTTCTGAATTAGTGAATCATTTGAAGAAGAGGAAGATGTTGAAGCTTGAGAATTTGATATTTGCACATCTTTCTTCCATTTTCCAGATATAATAAGATCATCCTCTAATTATATGGAAAGAGTTTGGGAAGCTCCACGAGTAGCTGGATTGGCTCTTTTCAAAGGGAAAGTGACATCTGGAGGCATGACATTTAGAAAGAAACCTTTTTGGTTTTCATCATTTGGTCTACTAGCAGTGGGTATCTAATGCAAGGCTTTGTTGAATCTAGCTACAAATTCCTACGTAGGTATCTGTATTTCCTTCTTCATTTGGCTGAGCTGAATGAGTAAAGAATTAGCATCATCAATTGACTTAAACCTAGCTTCAAATGTAGTCTTCATAGTATCCCAAGAAGTGATAGAGGCATTAGGTAAATGAAGAAACTAGTCGGCTGCTAATTCAATCAAGGTCTGAATGAACAATCTTACAACAACATCTTCTGTTGCTACTGCCAAGATACCACATGCAGTATTAAAAGCATTTAGATGTTCTTCGGGAGACTTCTTTCCATTGCCACTAAATCTGGGGAGGACTTCTCTTGCTCCTTTCGGTAATCTCCCCAAATTGGCTTGTAAATGTAGAGGGCCTACTATAGCACCCCAGGGTTGATTTAGAGCCATTCTTGGTTGTCTAAAATTAAGAGGAAGAATATTAATTATGGAGGGAATTAGAGTTCCAGGAATAATCAAAGACTGAATGGATGGCGATTGGTTTTCTCTTCTGGGAGGGGATGATGGTCTACTAGTGGTTTGAGCTTTCTTTCTCCTCAAAGTATGATAAAGCTTAAAATAAATTCTTGCTAGATCTTCAAAATCTTGATCAACTAGACTTGATAATTGGTCAGAACGAGTATACCTTTTCTTTGCCAGAGTGACAGAAAAACACTGCAATTTTGATCAAACTAGTTATTTACACTGGCAACTCTTTCTACCACTGCTTCTTCTTGTGCCACTAGAATTCCCTTGACTCTCTCGGATATTTCTTCTTCCCTCTCTAATACCCATTGGACTTGGAGTTATTGTTGATTGCTGACTTGATTAGCCCAAGCACAAGCATTAAGATCAGAGATAATGTCTTCTTGTGTATCAAGGAAACCTAGATTGGGTTGTAGAACATGCACTTGATTATGATTAGGGAGAACCATTGTCTAAAACCATTGGACTATTAAGAATTTATTAGGGAAAAGATTCAGCTCTGCTCTTCCCCAGTAGAGTCGCCAAAAACTATTAGTAAACAGTTTTCCCCAAGATTTATTTTTGAATAGGAAAATCCTTTTAAACTAACAGTTTGAATTCCTAACAAAAGATGAGGAATTCTCTGCTTGATATTGCTTTATGTTATGCAAGGTGCAGCTACCTTAACTGAAAAGATAATTGTTAAATCCTCTTTTAAGGGAAAATCTTCCCAATGAGTATTTTACTGAAAATACTGAAAATCTTGAATCAATTAACTCATGAATATAAAAAGAAAATGTATGCTGAAAAACCATTTGATTTTAATAACCAAAATCATCCACATGATTGGATATTAAAACTGAGAAATCGATAAGTGATTTAATTTCTTCTCTTGTAACCTTTAAACTTCAAAAACAACAGGTCTCCAACATGCAAAAAAGAGGAACTAAACTTCCACAAGTAATTGATATCCACAAGAACATAAATCATGATAGAGTAAACAATAGTATCTACTCGAGAAAGTTTAACATATAAAATTGTAGAATTTTATATTACTTTGCTGCAAATTCAAAAAGATACATCCAAAATTTAAAACATAGAGTAAAAAAAAAGTAGTTCTGTCTTAGTATCTATGGAGAGACCAACCCTTTTAGATGTCAGCTATTACATACTTATACTGATCAGGGCTGGATAACTGAATCCAAAATTACCCCGCCAGGAGTAAATAGTTTTTTGGTTAACATAACCATGTCAACTGAAATGCAATAAAAGAAAATAATAGAGAAAGAAAAAAGAAGCAACTATTTAACTAGTGGGCTCCATGTGTCACAAAGTATTGTCCACACTAGCTATGATTCTTCTAGCTTTCTAGGCTTCATAGGCAGTGGTAAATGCAGAGATAACTGATTGATGAGGCAAGCCAATGTAGGCGATTCTCTGTTTCCAAACCTCCTTCTCTTTCTTCAACTCTATTATCTTTTCCTCATGCATTTCCAAGTGCTTCTGATTGATTATCAACATAGCTTCAGTATGTGCAATATTTGTAAAATCCTACCTTACGGGTGCCTTCGATTCTTGAACTTCCAGAAACTTTTTCTGTATCTCTTTAATTATATCTTCAATAGGGGGCACTGAGTCACTATCCTCACTTGAGCAATGTTTGTAAAACTATTTTAGATCTTCCTAGATTATTTCATCCACAAGCTTGAGACCATACATGATCTCCTTAATTTCTGCTACCCCTTGTACGAGCGCCTCATTTCGCCACTCTATGCAATCTTTAATTACATAGAGTGTTTTATCGTCTAAAACGGCCACATGGTATTCGGAGAGGAACCTCTGCAACCCAAATTCCTATATTTCTTCAATCCATAACACTTCTTTTACCCAATTATTCCTTTCTTTTTCATATTCCCCTATGTTTTCCTTGACCTTTTTGATAATGACAACGGATTTTCTTAGAGCTGTGTTGTATAGTTTTACCTGTTTCATTGCTTCCTCCAAGACATATTGCAACCATTCCTCCAACGTCTTTGTAACAGCTTTGCATTTCTGTAGGTTATCAAGAAATTGTTGATTGGTTGAAGATGTGACATCAACAATTGTAGACATTTCATTTAGGGGTTTAGGTTCTGGATGGAGGATGGCGTTGATGTACTGAGCCATGATTTTCATTGCCTCTTTCATGTCTTGTTTATCTTGAGCATCTTTCCATACTCTGTTTGCAATCTTTTTGTTAGATTCTTCAAATATTTTCATGTCCACAGTCTGACTTCCTTTCCTGAGATCTATTTTAGACACTTGATAATCTTGAGGAGCAAGATCTTCATGCAGGCTGTCTTGAGGAGGCTTAGTAATTTCTGCTAACCAATGACTAGTGTTTTTGTCAAAGTGAATTCTAGACTCTGTTCTGGCCTTTTTGCCTTTGAGGAATTCCCTAAACACTTTCTTACTAAGTCATCCATAGGCATTGAAAGGGGTACTACACTCCTCTTCCTTTCAACAGAGGTTTCTAGCCATTTAGGCATGGAGGGTTCTTTACCAGGTGTGGGAGAAGTGTTGTTTAAAGCAAAGGCGTTCATATGCATATTTCCATCATCAGCCACTTTTTGAGAATCTATCACGCTATCTGCCATAGTAGGACTGGGGTTTTGCTCTGTTGTGGTTGTAACCTTGGAAAGATCCAACTCAATCATTATTTTATCCTTTCCTTTATCTTGTATTGCCCTTCTGCCTTTGGTATTTGAATGGGTGATTCTTTTGGTGCTCACCACTTCTTGCTGAACTTGAAGTTGAATCTGCGGCACAGCTGCTTCACCTTCAAATTTTGCAGAACCTGCAATAGGATTACCAACACAAATATTAGGAGCAACATTTAGCTCTTGGCTGGAATTCTTTTGTTTGATTTTCAAATGTTTTCTCAGGGTACTACGGGCAGCTGAGTGAGTCCTCTTTGTTGTCAACCAATCTTTAGTTCTTTTCAAAACTTCTGATGTATGGGAGAGCAGGTCATCTTCTTCCATTTTACTCCAATCAAGTTCAGGGATCGGTAGAGATTCAATCTATTTAACATAAAGGGGATCAATGACCTCTTCATTTTCATCCTCCATCATTTTGCTGGTGCTGAGGTCGACTTTGAACAACTGTATCTGACTCATAGTTAACCTTGACCACAAGCTTCTCCTTATCTCCACTTCATCTAAACAATTAGCCCAGTAGTCCTCAAGATGAGGCACATGGGTAAGTGAAACTACATGTCTGATATTATCTCTAGCAAAACCCATACAATCAAAATCTTTCCTTGCAAAATAGGGTTTGAGGCAAAAATTGGACAATACTGTCTTGGTCAATGCAGCTTGCTTGAAACTAGGGCATCTGTAGTGGCTGATTTCAATAGGAAAGAGGAAAGTAGGTGAATTTTTGGTGGTTTTAGATGGATCTATCACACAGACAAGTTGCCCACAAATTTTATACAAGACAATGTTATCGAGGCAATAACGTGGTAACCTAAAAGGTTCTCTGGTAAAGTCTTTGACTCTGATATATGTGAACCTGGGAAACTGAGTATAAAAGCAACCATAAATTTTAACGACTTGCATAGATTCTTTAGATAGTCTGCAATTTTCATGACCTTGAAGTTCAAAAACCAACCTCCCGAGAAACACATTATTTACCCTCTGAAACTCTTTGCAGGGTTTGTCAAGTTGAAGGACTGTGTAATATTGATAGATGGTCATTTCATCTGTCCAGGGCTAATGAGGGAGACTTGCCCATTCTTTAGATGCAGCTAAAATGTAGACCAAAAAGGAAGACAAGAAAAATGAGCTAAAACTGCTTACGGCTAGTAAACCTTTATGCAAACCTTCGGCTATTAAGTCGGCCCAGTCAATAAATTTCTCTCCTTCAACAATATTTTGGATGAAGAAATACATCCAATTCTCCCAGTGAAAGGCATGATCATTTCCTTTCACTCTGTTCAAAAGCAGCACAATGTTGGCAATTTCTTTAATGAAATGCTCAATGGTTAATGGTTTGGGCAATCTTGAGCTTCCAAGGGTCGATTTTGGGAGCCATGTTTGAGCTACAATATAGTCATAGCTCTTCTTGTTCTTGCTGTATAAGTGCTCAGCCTCATCAAATGTCCAAGGCTCATAGGGTTCTTTATGAGGAATCCGCAATGCTGAACTAACACTATCCCTATTTATTTTGGCTAGTACTTCACTTGTAGTCTTCTTGATACACCTGGTATTAGGGTCATAATGATTTGCACATTCAATAACTAGCTCAGGGCATCCTATGGCTGCTAGGAAAGTGGCGGCTTTGACTAACCCACTACTAGTTAGTTTTCGATATATGGGCCCTAGTTGAACATTTTTATTCCGCTCTAACATCTCAGGTAAGCTTACATTTACTAGAAAGGTATCTCTGATTTCAGGGAGAGAGCTTAATAAGAAAGGTTTCTCTGGTTTTGGTAGCTTGGGCCTAAAGAGAGTCATGGCTTCTCTAATAGAAAGGTTTGCAGAAATAAAGAAAAAACTGAAACACTCTTAACCAAAACCAGGTGCAAGAGAAATGATAGAGAAAATTGTATAATGCACTCACTATTTTCAGCAAAGCTAAGCACTCTAGTCCTTTTTCTTACCAGTCGATGCTTGGAATTCAAGAATGGCCAGATAAACAATGATACTAGAAAAGAAGGGCACTTTAAGGAGTAATTTTAGAAATCTTAGGGCAGATATGGAGAAATTTAAGGCATTAATACCAGGCATGCCGAATGAACTTGACAAGACTGCTTTTAGTTAATTCCCATCAAATCCGCGTATGGATTAACTTCCCATGACATCAGCAGATCTCTATTTTTTTTATTCTCCCAAAAGCTGGCTGCGTTTCACATGCATTTTCCCAGTTGTCACATTTATTGCCTTTCACATCTTTAGAACTAACAGGAGGTAGGACCCACTCTTTTTTTTTAGAAAAATGTGCCCATTTCTTTCAATAAAACACCTGCAAGAAAGAAAGAAAACTTCCTCAAAAAACAAACGAAGTTGAAGTTGAAGTTGAAGTATAGTTTTGACTTAACTTCGACTTCAACTTCAATTTTGCACAAGTTGGTTCAGACTAACGGGAAAACATTGACTGCGCTAGGCGAAGGATACTGGATTGAAGTTGAAGTTGAAGTATAGTATAGGTTCAACCTTCAACTTCAAGTTGCCAGGTTAGGATTTGATTGATTTCTTTAACATATGGAAAACACAGGGTAGCAATAACACTAGGAGGTATAGTCATGAAGTTTTGTTTAGTGTAGGTTCCTCATATATAATGACAATAGTGTCTAGTGATCAACTATGTCAAAATTAACAACACTCATATGTTAAAGAGGGTTGTTATTAATCAGTATAAAGACCAATGAACATACCAATGTATTAAAGCCACAGGAGGACAATGGAGAGAAAAATATCATGAAACCCTCAAGAATATGTCATATTAGGAGAGAAAAACTCTATACAAAAGTGATAAGACATGACCTACAAAATGGGTACGAACCTAAAAAGTTTAATTTTTCTTTCCAAAAGATCTACTCTTAGAGCTTGAAGTGGAGCTTGAAAAGATTCTAATATACATAAAGACATAGTACTATGCCCAATATTTATAGAAAAATAGAGTTTGAGAAGATAGAGCTCAACTCAAGTTCAAATACATAGAAAAATTAAGCATTTCCATTATTTTTTGAATAAATGTAGCTTGAGGCAACATATTGAAGAAAATGATGAAGCTTACCTGTACAAGGCTTCAAAAACCCGCTCAAAAAACCCTCATAACTCCTTAAAAACCAAATAAACCATGGTGACGCAATAGCAAAGCGCAAAGAATGAATGAAAAATCAAAATGAAGAGCTTGGTGATGACATGTAACTGATTGAATGTTTGATAAATGTTAAGTTGAAGATAATGCAAGGCATTAAATCAATTAATGGTTTGTATTGTCATTGACGTCAACTTGATATCATCTGTACGGTCATGTACATAATGCCAAGGACTTTAGAGAATCAATGGAACAAAAGTTATGATTTTAGCAATGCATAAACGTCAAGTATTCACTAAGTGATAGACAACACCGATGGAGTGCACACCATCGGTAAAGGCAAAGAACAAAAGTCATAGTGATACCCGACGAGCAGAAGACAGTATTGCCCAACGAGCTAAAAATAGAGTTACCCGACGAGCGAAATCCAATGATTCCCAATGGACGGAGATCCCGAAGCTGACGGAGTCACACCAATGGAATTGGCAGTTAACACTGACAACTAACCACAGAGTTGACCGATAGAACAGAGAGTTCAGAAAATGACAAAATATCTAGTTGGCAGAGCTTAAGGATAGACTTAACTAGTTTTTTTATTTTTTCTATTTAACAAGAGTTAAGTAATTGATTTAAAGAAGATTTGTACAGTTGGAAAGAAGATAACTACGAGATAAATCAGGAGTTAAAGCTTTAAATCAAATTGGTTGGATTATTTTTCACACCAAGAATCAAGAATCAAGAAAAAGTGAATATCATGTCTATATAAGAGACAAGCATAATTCATTTCCGCAATCACATACACGGGAAGGGGAGTGAATAGAAAGAGGATGCTGAAGAGAAACTGATGAAGAAGAACTTCATATAGTCCTAATCAATGAAGCTAAAGAAGAGCTAAAGAATTCTGTAGAAACCGACGAACAATGAAGCACAACATCATAGAGCAGAAAGTGTGGAGCACAAAGAATTGAATTGATGCATTGATCAAAGAGGTAATGTACTTAAATAGATTTGAAAATCTGCAATTCAAGTTACATTAGAAACATGTCTTAATGTTTCAGTTTAACCATTGAAGCATCAAGTCTCTTAACAGAGCAGGACTTAACAATCTTCTATAATTGAGGTATATCCTAACAGATTGCCAAAAAGTTTATCATGAAGATAGCATTGAGTGCCCGATACTGACACACAGTCTAAGAAGGAGGCTGATGTAGTTAGGTAGCACCACATATGGCAGATACCTATTGTGCCCATAGAGGTTGATCAATATTGGTAGCATATACATGCTAGATTGTAGGATTTGTGAAACATGCAAATCCACAGAACGCCAATAACACCTGCATGCAAAATACCTAGAGCTGAAAATGAAACCTGTGAGAGAGAAGCTAGGGTTTGGAAAATCTCAGTGGAGTGAGAGAAAATTGTTATTTCCAAAGAGAATGAAAAAAAATAATTACAAAAAGCGGCTTATAAGGTGAGAAACCCTAAAGCCGGAGAAATCTAGGTTTGTGCATTTAATAATTAATAAACATATTAATTATTATGCACCTAAATGACAAGCTTAAGTGAAAAAGAATAATAGTGACCTTTAATAATTAAACCAGATAGATTTAATTATAAAGATAAATGAACTATTACTCTAACACCCCCCTTAAGCGAATCTCAGGAGGAAACTAACCTAGCACAGCTATGAAAGCAAGAAATGGGTCCTGACAACAAGGCCTGATCAGGTACCCAACAACAAAGAAATCTCTGTAAACCGGGGAAATAGAGAAAACCCAGTGGGAAAAACCCTACCCCAAAAAGAGATACAACAACATGCTGAAAAAAACATGAAG
>MU224887.1:1099075-1111727 GCA_018584345.1 Thuja plicata
TTTAGCATAATCTCTCAATTTTTCCACATCCATTTCGATTAAATGATCTATGCTTTTATGATTAATTTTTCTCTTCAACTCTTGGGCTAGATTAACATTCTCATTTGTTGTTTGTACTTGGGCTGCAAATAAAATAAAAAATTCTCTTAATAGGTCATTTTAAGGGGAAACACCCAAAATGCATAATTAACTACTAAGAGACTAAATTTAAATAGAGAGAGAGAGAGAGATATGTGTACTTGTTTGGGATTCTAAAGGTTGTACTTGTTGAGCTTGTTGACCTTACGATAACCCTTCTCCAAATTCTAAAGGTTGGGCTTGTTCACCTTGCGACAACCCTCCTCCAACTTCATAAGGTTGTGTTTCTTGAGAATTTCCTGCATGCAAAGATATAATTAGGTCTTCTTTATCAAATTAGGTATTGCATTATCATGCTTACATGTTTCATTAAGACAAGTCATAATCATCAACTTAAAATATGGACAAAGAGAGAGATAAAGAGATATAGACATGTACCTTGTTTATTATGATAATATCTTTCTCGAGCTTCTTCACGTAGTTTGTGTTCAGTATCTTCTGAATAATGTCGTGCACTCTTATTTAGCATTCTCTTTTTATTTCCCATCACAAGTTGTAGAATTGTATTCTTTTTCCAAATTGTGAAGTATTCTGTGACTTTTGAATTAACAAGATGACAAAAAAAAATATTTATTTATATGTAATCGTTCTGAACCCAAAATGACACCAAAGATGCCGACATAGGTTTCTATCAAAAGTCATCTTTGACTTTTGATAGAAACTGAACACTTTATATCAAAAGTGCTTTGCTAAACGTTGGGGAAAAGCCAAATCATGAAACTACTTTTGATCGAAACTAATTAGTTTCGATTGAAACTACTTTCTATCAAAACCTCCAAAATTGATGCCATCTGCAAAGGCTAACAACAATATGCAATTTTCATGGCTTTGGGGCTCAAGCATGGGGCTCAAATGGAAGAATAGGAACACCTCCTTTTGCATTGCACAAGTACTCTGAATGAGCTTTCTAACGAATATAGATTTGACAAATTTTGAATTAATTAGGTCTATGTATTTTGACGTGCATCAGATGTAGGTTTTTTATCAAATATAAACTTCCAACTTTCATGTTCAATAAAAAAATAGTAGAAAATAGAAATTTTTTTTTCAAAAATAACAGTTCCCTTCGGTTTCGAGTCTTCTTTCTATCAAAAAAAAATTGAATTTCAATAAATACACAAGTTATCAGCTACGCAGTCAAGGTATGTCAAAATTATGGTTGACTCTACTTCAAACATTCATAACATATGCAATAATCATGATAATGTCATCAAACCAATTGCATGCCCTCCGTATGGATGTTACAAAACCAAATTCAAAAGAAGCATATTGATATCTAGTTTAGAAAAAAAGTTATGTTGTACGAAGTTATTGTACCTTTTTGAAAAAGATGTTTTCAGCAACATAGCAGTTTTAGTGGGAAAAAAAACATTAAAATCAATTCAAAATAAAAAATAAAAAAAATATTTAGAATCTAGATAGAAAATCCTAAAAGACTCTAGTTTACTTCATCTTCTGATTTCAAACAGTTTAACAACAATATGCATCTGAATGTGAAATTTTTTCTCAAAATGTAGACTTCAATGTCCGTTTAGGCAAAAAAGTGTAACCCACTATTGTGGTATCACCTGTTAGGCTTTGTGTTGTCTTCTATAGTTCTTATTTTAGAACAATGAGATCATCCTAGTTTTGTCCTCGATCATAATTTGTTGTTAGTCTGAATTTTGTTATTGCAAATCTAGAATTTGTTGTGCTAGTTCATTGATCAGTTAGTCACTATCAATTTGATTTTCTTTTGTCTACACTATCCTTATTCTATTCATGAGTGTGGGTTCATTAAACTTGACTCAAAATTAGAGTCTTTTCTTCTCCTTCTCAATTGGACCTTATCCTTTTGTCACCATCTTTTCTCTTGGACTTAATCATCACGTCGGTATTACTTTAGCACCTATTAGGAAAATCAGTCGATTCATGCCTATACAGACTAGAAGCTCTTTTAGACTATTTCAAGAGGAAGAGAGACCGTATTTTCCATTTGGAGAAAATCCTCTTTTTGTAGAGAAACCAGAGACTCCAATAATACTAATCTCGCCCCAAAATAGATCACCTAATGCCAGGATGTTGGGAGAAAGACAAGGAAGAGATTGGTTTAGACATAGAGATCCCAATGCTAGTACTCGGGCTACCAATAGCCAACGCTCCTCGAGTGATTCTGAGCCTGATGAGGCCAAAATTACCAAATGTCTAAATGACAAATAATTTATCAAGGTAATGAATAGTATCATGAATCAATCCAAGGAACAATCATTTCTTGAACTGGCACAAAAAGAAGCCCAACTCCCTCCTCACTATAGGGATGAAGATGTCATCACTAGGGATGAAGAAACTCCTTTGACAATACTGACCAAACAACTAAAAGCCTTACAAGATGAGATGCAAGAGATGAAAAAGGAAAAAGAGAAAGCAACCAAAAAATTCTTTATGGACACCATTTGTCCATTTCCTTTTGACAAGGACTTGCACTTACCTCCATTTGTATGTGGAGTGGAAATTTCGAAGTTTGACAAATATGGCAGACAATCTAATCTGCAAGATCATGTTTATAAATTATGCACTCTCTGCATATAATTTATGCATGAACAAACATATCTCATGTGTCTCTTTCCTCAGAGTCTAGGTGGCCAAGCCATGGAGTGTTTTTCAAAGTTACCCACTGGAATCAAAACTTTTGATGAATTGATAAATCAATTTTTACAATAGTGCTCATACAACACACAACATCTTGTATCAATGATCAATTTGTGCAGTACCCAAAAACAAACGGGAGAGCCCTTCCTAAATTTTCTCTAGCGATGGAAGAGAGTATTTTATAGATAACCACGGCTCATACCCGAGTCTGAGAAAATGGATATATTTACCAATGCGTTCTACCCAAGTACAACTATCCTATTCAGATGCAAGATCTACTCACTTTTGATAAAATCATGAAGAGTGCATTGAAAATAGAGACCAAACTTGTCAAAAGGGGTGAGATTACCCTTTACAAGGAAAGTAAGTACAATTCCAGTTCCAAGGGATAAGAACAAATAATGGAACAAAAATAAACATGTGGTAAATGATGGAGTAGTTGATCACGTTTCTCCTAAACCAAAATCAACAGTATTCAACCTAAGGAGTGGCTCAAAAGCCCTAAAATTTCTTGAAAAAATGAAAATAACTCCTTCAAAAGGAATTAGTAATCTCATGAAGGAGAAACCTTGGGCCAAGCACAAGAAAAACTTTTCTCCCTTGGTTGAATCCTTTGATTCGGTGCTTAAGACTATATTGGCTAACAAACTAATCACGTTTCTAGATAACTCCAGACTATATGAACTAGAGATAAAACCAAAATGGTGGAGTGACAATGATTACTATGAGTTTTATGAACAAGGGACACACAACTGAAAATTGCATGACACTCAAACATGAGATCCAAGATCTCATTGACAATAAGACAATTACAGTTGGAAAGCATGCCATGAATGTTGATCACAAAGCATTCAAAAAACCCTCACTTCAGTATGAGAAAGAAGAAAGATCCAACTAGGGTGCTAGGATCAATCATACCTATAACACTAATAATAAAAAATTTCATTTGCATGCTTGAGCCAGTCTCTTCTGAGTACTGCAATGTTATCATTGTCAAGAAAAGTGAGAAAGAGTTTCAATTAGCCAACATTGTGACCCGCGTGCAAAAAAATGTCACCTTGAGAGGAGTTGGACCTTCCAACTCCTCTACATCTAATAATGAAACATTGACATCCAAACCCAAACCTTGTGCATCAACTATAAAACAACTAGCTGTGACTACATTGAAGGTGTCAAACTCCAAACAACTTAATTTGTCTCATGATGCTACCTACAACATTATCAAAAAACTATAGAGAATGAACACTCAAATCTAAATATTTGAGTTTCTCAAGATCTCTCCAGCTCACAAAGAGGTCCTAGACAAAGCCTTTTCTACTACCAATGTCCCTAGGGACTTGGATTTGGATCAGTTTCAATCCATGGTGGGGTACTTGACCTCACCTTACTACCTGCCATTTTTGGAAGAAGATGACAATTATTTGAGTCATCCTCACAACTTCCCATTGCACATAAAAGTCATTATCTGCAAGGATAAGGTCAAATAGGTATTGATAGATGGAGGCACAGGGTTGAATATTTGTACTTACAAGATGATCGAACAACTGGGATTCTCAAAAAATGCCATTGATCCTAAAAATAAAATAATAATAAAGTCATACAATATACATGAGATATATTCCAAAGGTCTCGTGACTCTACCTATCAAAGTTGGACCTATCAAAAGAGAGGTCATATTTCAGGTGTTGGATCTTTCACTAGATTACAACCTCTTGTTGGGAAGACCCCGGATTCATGAGATGCAAGTTTTCTTGTCTACTTATCACCAGTGCATAAAATTTCCCTTCAATGGTGTGGAATTCATCATTCTTGTAGACGCTAGCTATGCTTGCAATGCACGAAGACAGTCAGCTAACTCTCTCATTTTGCATAATAGAGAATCTTCAAATTTAGACTCAGCTAGCAAGTTTCTAAATGAAATGGAGAAGAAGCTAAAAATTAAATACACTGGCATGGGTGGGTATACAATAGAAATTGTTTTGTCAGTAACACCTCTTCCTACATCACCAAGGTCTTATGGAAGACCTTCAGAAGAGATGAGACCATCAACAACACCACCGGGAGTAATCTTTGATGGTAGCTTTATCTAGGCAAATGTGTCACTAGATAATGAAAATGAAGAGAAAGTCTTCTTGGACTGGTTTTACAAAGAACCTAAGGATAATGATGTGAAGAATTGTGAGATCTCCTCTGAGAAGTATAGCATAGGATAGGAACCGGTATGATGCATGGGTTATCTAGGAAAAGGTGCCATAGGATGTAATCAAAATGGACTCCTGGAACCCATTTCTCTCAAACATAGAAGGTCTAGGGATACAACTGACCTAGGATTCTTATCAACTAAGGAAAAGCGAAATAGAGACACGCTCACCTACATATGGGATGAATTTGATGAATCTGATGAATATCTTTATTATATTCCTCCATGTATCCAATCTCTTCTCAATGTGGAAGAAAATTATACTCCTCAGGTCAATGCTACTGAAGAGAAAGTCTCAGAGGAACAGTTAGTGGTTCATGATCAAGCTAAAGCTTCAACCTCCCAACACAATTCTGATGAACAAAAAGAAGACATAACCATCTTAGAATTCCTAGGAATATTTTACCCTAAATGGGGGAAAAGAGTAGACTTCACTCATTTCCTAGACATGGTAAATCATGTTGAAATAGACTCTCATGAGTATGAGTTTGATAGTCTATTTGAGGAAACCCAAGATAAGGAGGTTGATATTGTACATCAATATGTGACCCCTCTCAAGGCGGATGAGGGCTCTGGGATTTGGTCTGATGAATTAGATTCTCAAATCTATGACATGGGCTTTGATGATGTCGTTAGGCCTCTTACCGATTTGAATGCATCTATACAGGGTACCAATCTAGGTCTCTACTTAACGGTCCACATTTTTGACAAACATATTGTGAATACCCTTAAACCCGTCAAACATTTGCCACTCATGCATCTTGAACTCATTGACTAGAGTTTACAAGAACAACCTATGGATATTCCCACATTCCCCAATGAGTATGCATTAGCATGTTACCTCAATGTTGTTGAACCAGTCACCTCTTCCACCAGTGAACCTAGCGTGAACATGACTGAAGCGGATATCAAGTACCCCACTCATAAAATTAAATGAAAAGAAACAAATGTTCTGAAGGAAAAAACCACATTATGGCGGTTTCAGAACATAAAATAGTAAAAATAAAAAGATGCATCTGATGGTGAAAACCTCTTCAAGGCATCAAAGGATGGGGTACTTGATATACTACCTAGTCACTTTTAGGAGAGATCATCAGTTTTGATTGAGACAACACAACCAGTGAACATTGGTACAGAAGAACATCTGCACATAATCCACTTGGCACAATCCCTATCCACAGAAGAGATAAAGGAATTCATTAAATTATTTAAAGAAAATAAAATAAAATTTTCATGGACTTACTTAGATATGCCATGATTGGATCCAGATCTAATAATGCACCATCTTTCAATTACGCCTAGAATCAAACCAGTGAAGTAGAAACTCAGAAAGATGTATCCTCACATTTTTCTGTTAGCAAAATCAGAACTGGAAAAGTTAGTCAAGGATGGGTTCATTAGAGACATTGATTATGCCAAATGGATCTTGAACATTGTGCTTGTGTCTAAAGTAGACAATTTCATCCAGGTGTGCACTAACTTGAGGGATGTCAACAAAGCTTGTTCGAAGGATGACTTTCCTCTCTCCAATATTGACTTGATCACAGATAAGACAGCCAAATATGAAATGTACTCCCTTATGGATGGCTTCTCAGGCTATTATCAAATCAAGATTGCTACTAAGGATCATGAAAATACTGCATTCACATGTTCTTGGGGGACCTTCTCTTGGAATGTCATGCCCTTTGGATCAAAAAAATGCTAGGGCTACCTATAAAAGAGTAGTAACAACAATATTTAATGATATAATGCAAAAAAATAGCGAGGATTATGTGGATGATACTCATGTCAAGATCATTAAAAGATCCACACATCTACAGGATCTAGGAAACATCCTAGGCTCGATGGAAAAATTTAGGCTCAAGTTGAATCCAAAGAAATGCACATTTGGTGTAACATTCGATAAGTTGTTGGGATACATCCTCTCGGTGAAAGGCATCAAGGTGAACCCTATGAAGGTATATGTAATAATGGAGATTACACCACCTAAAAACATCAGTCATATGAGGATGCTCCAAGGAAGGATTCAGTCTATCAGAAGATTCATCTCGCAACTAGTTGATAAGGCACCGCCATTTGCCAAGACTCTACGCAAGGGAGTTTTATATAATTGGGATGAGGAATGTAATAAAAATTTCAATTAGATCAAAGAATATATGGTGAATCCACTAGTTCTAATGCCTCCTACTATACAAAAACCATTGATTTTGTACATCTAAACCACCACAACATCACTAGGAGCACTCCTTGTGCAAGAATATGAGAATGAGAAAGAACAAGTCATCTACTGCATCAGTAGAACTTTGGTCTCATAAGAGATAAACTATTCAGTGATTGAGAAATATTTCCTAGCAGTGGTGTTCGCATCCCAAAAATTGAGGCATTACATGTTGGCATACTCTATCCAACTGGTTGCAAAGATTGATCCATTGAAGTATCTCTTGAGCAAAGCCACCTTAATAGGTTGGTTAGCTAAATGGGTCATGCTACTTAGAAATTTTGACATTGAATATGTCGAACAAAAACTCACCAAAGGGAAATCTATCATAGATGAACTGGTTAAAGCTCCATTACAAAATGATCAACCTATCAATGTTGAATTTCTAGATGGATCAATTTTGCATATCACTCACAGATCCTAGAAAATTTTCTTTGATGGTTCCTTCACGCAAGAAGGTTCTGGTGTAGGTGTGTTGTTCATCACTCCTAAGATTTATTCTTTTCCAAAGGCGTACAAGATCATCTTCCCTTATACAAATAATATAGCCGAATATGAAGCCTTGGTGAAGGGAATTAAACTGGCTATTAAATAGAATATCTTTGAGTTGCACATCCATGGTGACTCCTTATTGGTCATCAACCAAATAAATGATATTTATCACACAAAGGATGATAAACACATGCCTTACAAGAGAATGGTTGATTATTTCAAGAAATATTTCACCTTTGTCACATTTCAACAAATCACGAGGACACAGAATAGAGAGCTTGATGCAATGGCTACACTGGCTTCCTCACAAAGATGTGAAGAAGACTTCTGCTATGATTTCTTGGTGGAAGAGATTTATTTCCTTGATTATAAATCTTGACTCCCACATGATTTTTATTGTCATAGGATAGGAGTCATCCTGCTACAAACACGTCTACACCTACCTATTGCATCAGGTCATCCCTGATATGCTAAAACGTAATGAAAAGAGACACATAATCCGCAATGCCTCACAATATGTTCTCATAGCTAACAACTTGTATAGATAAGGAATGGATGGTACATTTCTCAGGTGTCTAGAAAAGGAGGAGCCCAAATATGTATTAGCTGAGGTCCACATCGGTGTTTATAGTTCTCATTCTAATGGTCAGACTCTGGCTTGAAAAATGGTGATAGCGGGTTACTATTGGCCAGACATGGAGAAACAGGCCATAAAATATTCCAAGATATGTAAGAAATGCAAGCTACATGGAATTCTTATGCACACTCCAGCCACAGATCTCATTCCATTTATCACACATTATCCCTTTCAGCAATGGGCATTTGACCTAATTAGACAAATACATCCGTCCTCCTCAAATGGATACAAGTTCATCACAACTCCCATAAAATATTTCAAAAAATGGGTTGAAGTAGTCCCACTCACCAAGGAAATTGGACATAAGTGGCCTTGTTCATCTTGAACCACATTATCTTTCGATATGGTATTACTTCATCTTATAACTGATAATGGAGGGCAATTAAGAACAAAAATATAGATGAACTTTGTGATAAGTTCAAGATCAAGAAACACTATTATTCATTCTACTACCCACAAGGAAATGGACAAGTGAAGGCCTCCAACAAAAATCTCCTGAAGATCCTGCATCACACTGTGAACAAGTCTGGAAAGGATTGGCATCTACAGATCAATCCTACACTATGGGCTTACAGAACAAGCATCAAAATGCCAATTGGGGCAACACCATTTTCTATGGTATATGGAGCAGAAGAAGTCTTACCCATAGAGTTATAAATCCCATCTCTGGGGGTTTCTCTACATAGAATGATAGCAGATGAAGATCGTAGAGTCTTGAGATGACAAGAAATTGAATTGTTGGATGAGCGTGTGCAAGTGGCATTCGATCACCTTATATCTTATGAAAAGATAATGTCAAGAGGGTATAACAAGAAGGTCAAACCATGAGAACTTCAGGTTGGTGACCTAGTGTTGAGAGAGAATCCCCGTAATTAATCACATCGAGAGAAAAAGGGGAAGTTTGAACCCAACTGGCTAGGTCCATATATTATCACTATAATATTTGGCTCTGAAGCCTACTGACTCTCCATACCTGAAGGAGAATACCTTCGAGATCAACACTCTCCATCTGAAGAAGTTCTACACCTAAGAGTTATTGGTGTCCAACAACATGTACATATATAAATGTCCTAAAAATTTATCATCTTGGTGAAAAAATGGCAACAGGCACCTTGATAAATCAACCAAAAAAAAATCAAAAGAGAAAAAAAAAGAATGGAAAAATACAAAAAAAATTGAAAAATAAAGGAAAAGTGCCTTGGTAATGTAACATATAAAATAGAGGTTACTAAAATGTAACATAAGAAAAGATGTCACATTTGAAATAAGTGGATGTTTGTGTGATGTGTGGGGAAGATAAGATGTTCCTTTCAACCTTAAATGCACAAATGAAAGAACCAAATTGATCAACCCAAAAAGGATCAATGCACAAATGAATGAATCATTTGGAAATGCAAGCAAAGAGGAAAGATCTTAAATTCCCATTATAGAAAGGAATGTATATGATAGTTCTAGGAATTGAAATGGATGAGATGAAGTGCCAACCTTACAAAATGGTAGATCAAATATTGCTATTTTCTAAGACTATAGACTATTTCTGGAGATGCTGACAGTTGATACCGAAGCGGAACACAAAGACGGACAAAACCCAGAAATATTTTTTCATTCTGATGTCATCTGATGAAAAAGGTCAACACTGTACCACTTTTGCCAACTCAATCTGCTCAACTCCAAAAGTGTCCTTGTTCACACAGTCCGAAAGAAATCCGAAAAGGGTATCCAGATCTGGTCTCAGATCTATAGTCCCAAACCTGTACCTACAAGAAAAAAGGTTTTTTTTTTGTGGGGGAGGGGTTTTCCTTGGTCAAACCCTAGTTTTGGAATTAACCTTATAATATAATTGAAATTGTAGAGATAAACAAAGTAAACACATAAATTCACCTTGCTTATATGGATGCCCTTGTGGTGGATTTGAATCCGTGAATCTACAAGTATGTATGCATCAAATGGATCTAGAATGTAGAATGTATGATGTAGGATGTCTTCAATCAATCGCTTGTAGATCTCCAACACCAAGTCTTGAATGGGTTCTTGAATTTGGAAGAGGCTTGGAAGAAGGTGGATGGAGAGATCACCAAAAGGGCACTATGTAGCTTGAATCCTTTAATGGCATCCAATGGATCTCCTTCATGAAAATGGATTCTTCAATGCTTGATAATGGATGGATGCTTGCTTGGAATCTTTCTCCTTAGCTTTCTTGAATTGCACTTGAAAATCCTTCTCAATTGCGTAATGATGCTTAGAGAAATGAGAGGAGAAAGCTCCCTTTTATATGAAACTAGAGCACAATCTTCTAAGGAGGCCTACATAGGATAATTAAATCACCATTTAAGCCTTTACCCCTAGGAAGGGACCTATATTAAATATAATTTAGGAATCAACCGATTTGGAACCTGAAACAACCAACCCGGAAGTGGGAATAGACTTTTGCAAAGACCGACATCCAGAATCTGAAAGTTTCCAGGATTTGGACCCTGGGATAGGGTTGAGGTAGACCCTATCCTAGGTCAGGACTGAGGGCAACCCTGTCCTAGGTCAGGGTCAAGTTCAACCCTTTCCTAGGTCAGGGTCGAGGTCGACCCTATCCTAGGAGGTCGACCCTGTCCCTAAATCCCAAAAACACAGGTTTGTATCCCAGAATACAGAAATTAGATTAGAAAATGGTGGATAGAAAGACAGAATAGGGGGGGAAGCCATGTCAAGATCAAGAACCTAGTCAAGGCACTTTTCATGACCCCAAACCACTTACTCGAAAGGCTAAACAAGTCTAAAATGGAAGTGCTTCCATTTTTCAACTATACATTTAGCCCCCACTTTAGCAAGAGTATGAGTTCAACACAAACTCTTGGTAAAGGAGAGTATACAAAAAAGATAGTCTTATTGGAATCAAAAGGGATAAAGAAAACCTCAAGCCCCCAAGGGACTTAATTCTTTACCAACCCTAAGATCATGATAAGAGAGACATCACTTAGTTAAGGAGAAAAAGAGAGAGAGGAGTGGTTAACTCGCCCAGTAAGATGTGTGTATCTCACTGTGAACCACAAAAAGAATAGGATGGCCCATCAAGAAAGAAGTTGATAGTCACCCCCATAAATTTGTGCACCTTTTGGCGGCTTTGTGCATGTATGTAGTGCACCTTTTGATGGCTTTTATGAAGTACCCATGGATCCATATTCTTATATCACCATGGAATACATTTGTAAAATGCGTATCTCTTCAGGATTTAGCAACTTATGTGCGTTATTCCGAGGATTTAGCATATTGAGTTGTAATTGAATGTGTATCTCTTCAGGATTTAGCAACTTATGTGCATTACCCTCAGATGATTTAGCAAAAATAAAAGTAAAAATGCGTGTCCTTTCAAGATTAAGAAACTTATGTGTGTTACCTTATGAGGATTTAGCATGCTGCAAAACAAAATGTTAGAATAAAAATGCATAATATAAAATGAGGGAGGCCATGTATATGCCCCCCTCCTTAATATGGAAAAGTACATACTATTTTGACATGTTAAGGAAAGAAAAGAGCAAGGATAAAGCCTTTTTCAGCATCAAGACAATATCCATAGACAACACCCAGTCCAAACCAAGAAGGTCACAACTCCTATGAGGCCATGGAAGGGACGAATGCAAAGAGATATCATGCAGAAAGTGAAAAAGTAACCCTTGTGAGGGATATCACAGTATTCAGTTTCTAAGGTGATAGATTTATCAACCATGGAAACCCAACGTCAAATAATGAAATAGGTTGTGATCAAGGACATAGATCCTCAATGCAAACCAAAATGTTCATGTACGATTGGATATCACATAATAGATAAATACTTCTTAACCAAGGGAAAAGTTAATCCTGAAAAGACAGAAAAGAAGGAGATGTCATCCTTGCCCCCCAAGCACGGGAACAAGGATGGAAGGGGACCTATTATATCGCTCACAATACTATGCAAGACAATGAGCCCCCAAAGATTGGGCTAACATTGTTTACATAAGGTAGAGCTCCATAATAGGAACATAAATGTTATTTAAATAAAATAGGATTGAAATATAACTCATTTCAACAAGATATATAAATAACTTTACTATTAATGAGCTGCCTAATTTCATAATGTAAAGCTTGACATTCATTAGTAGAGTGATCATGAAATCTATGATAGAAACAGAAAGGAAGAGTCTTCAAGTGTGGCCTACATTTCTTTTTGCATTTAGGTCTAGCAATCATCTTAGCACGAAGGAGTTTAGGCAAAAGAACTTCTTGGTCAAATTCCTTCATAGGTTCATCATGTTTTGAAGTGTTATTAGAGATGTTGTTAACATTGATTTGTTGTTGAGGATTAAATCCC
>MU224887.1:1210517-1234474 GCA_018584345.1 Thuja plicata
TATATATATGTCATCTCAATAATTGTCATCAATATTAATAATGCTTCATGATAATAGAGAAGGATAGATATCAAATGTTTAAGGCTGATAGGCCACTCAAACATTTGATTTCATCGATCAAAATCATCCGATCGAAGCTACAATCATTAACAAGAATTAGGGTTTAGGTTTAGGATTATGTTTAGGGTTTGGATTAGGATTAGGGTTTAGGATTTAGGTTTAAGATTATGATTAGGATTGTGTTTAAGGTTAGGGTTTTGCTTAGGGTCAGGGTTAGATTTTAAGGTTAAGGGTGGGATTAGGGTTAGGGTTTTTATTAAGGTGCATTAGGGTTTTGATCAAGGTTAGGGTTTACAATTAGGATTGGGATTCAGGTTTAGGATTTAGAGTTAGAATTATGATTACATGATTATATTCAAGGTCAAGGTCTACATCATAGTTAGTATAGTAGTCAGGGTTAGGGTTAGGGTTAGGATTATGGTTAAGGTAAGGGTTTACATCATGGTTAATATTATGGTTAGTGTTAGGGTTTGTGTAAGAGTTAAGATTAGGATTAGGATTATTGTTAGGGTTTAGATACGGTAAGAGTTAGGGTTTTGATTAGGGTTAGGGTTTAGGGTAAGGATAAGGATAAGGATTAGGGTTTAGGATTTTGATTAGGTTTAGATTAGGGTTTCAAGTTTGGATTGTGATCTTGTTTAGGTTTAGGTTTGTGGTTAGGGTTTAGAGTTAGGTTGAGAATTAGGATTTAAGGTTTAGGGTGAGGATTATGGTTTAAGGTAAGGTTTTACATCTCGGAGTTGTGGACTTATGTAGCATTATGACAACATTCAATGCAAAATTCAAATAATTTTAAAGGGATTTTCAATATCAACGTGGGATTTGGTGGTAACTGTAGGGGAATTAGTTATGACATCAAATTTCATAAAGTTAAAGACAAGACTAAGAGGATTCAATTTGATAGTTGCAAGTTGAAGGACACAAATTAGAGTGTAGTGGTAGCTCACGTGTGGAATGAATTACTTGTAATTTTATCTTGCTTATTTTTTTATTTATACCAAATTGAAGATGTTTATTTGATGCCTATGTGGTCATGTGGTGGTGATTCACAACACCTATGTAATTATGAAGCTAGATTATATTAGAAACCTAAAAGAAAGGAGATAGTTTCTCCTAATTGTTATTGTTTGCATGTGAATTGATTTTATATGAAATTTGTATTAGACTGAAATGTGCGTGGGGTTGCCATGCACTTTATTATTTCATATTTGCATTGTACTTCCAATTTCAAAAGTATTTGAATATAAAGAAGCACAATCTTACAGTTTTCGTGTCTATTCTTTGAATTCCAGAATTGCAATATGTTTAAACTCATTATGGATTTGAGAAATCAAATTGAAGGCAAATCATTCAAGTGATTTGCATATGTATTGTGAAATAAAAGAAATATTTGCATCAAAAGATCAAGAAACTAAAGAATCTTTAGTCTTCTAACACAATCTAGCACCTCCATGATCTTCTTTTGATACAAATTCAGAACCTTAAGAAGCTTTAATTTCCCAACACATTTTGGCAATGTAGAGATGTCAAAGTCAAGAACCTAGCATACTCTTAGATGATCGAACAAGTGTGCTAGAATACTTGTAATTTCTTGATTATGACATAATGAGATAGTACTAGATATCGTTGACAATGAAGAGAGTTTGTTGAAATTACATTTATAGTTATACTTTTTAAGGTAATAGTAACCTACAACAAATTGTTTTTTTCACTGGGAAATTAAGTGAACACACTTATGTCCTTTGCTTTGTTGACAAGAAAAAAAAGAAACAAGTCAGGAACGATGTAACAAGCTTCACCTCCGTCTCCTTCCACCATTAACATTGTTACTTTTCTTTATTAAAATATGTAATTGTTCATTAAAGTGGAGACAAAAAACTTGCTACTTGCTTTGTCGATTGAGAAAATGGCAAGGAAAGGTTGAATAGGGACGAGTTCAATTGATAGCAATAAATGTGTTGTGAAAATGTATGCTCAATGATGGCATTTGTCCTTTATGTCCCCTATTTTTTGGGCAAAGATAATTATTGCACCTTAACCAAATTTGGGTAGGCTAAAAGAGATGATGAGATTAATATTTTCTAAACAATAACTTTAATTCAAAGACATTAAGCTTTCATAGTCCATAATGATGTGTGTGAAGCTTTTGGATAAAACTGTGTATATCTTTTTGAATCAACGTTTCAAATCAAACTCCATGATCCATCATCAGGAATGCAAGCAAGAGAACTGTGTACATCTTCTCTTGCTTACACTCCCGATGATGGATCATGGAGTTTGATCCCAAATATTAATTCAAAAAGATATACATAGTTTTATCTAGAAGCTTCACACAAATAATTTTAATTGTTATATGATAAAATGATTAAAAGGTATTATATAATTTATTTTTTTAAGAGGATGAATTTATTGTAATATTTTGTTAGTTTCTGCCTATTTATAGGTGAGGATTTATGTTTTAGATTATACATTCCATTAATTTGCATTGAAATTTATATTGGAAAATATGAACTAATGTTTTTTTATATTAAAAAATAACTAAACAAGGGGGTTGACCTTTACAAAGACAAAGCAAGGAGGCCATTTACAATAAGGTCAAGAACATACCATTAACAACACACTAGCAGAACAACTAGTAACCCACATCAAGAGTGGGTAGACAACTCATCCACAATGTGGGGGGGAGAATGAGATATTGAAGAACAATATTTCTTATGTCGATAGACAACTGTCCTAGCAATACTATCAATAGAATTCTCACCACAATGAGGAGCAAGTGGAGAAATCCTCATTGTGAGATTGCCAACACAAGGAGTAGAGTGTTGACAAGGTTGCACATTGTCAGCAAAAGGTTGGAGTTGAACAATAGCAATAGTCGGAGAAGGGTCCATGCGGCCAGAGGGGTTGCACCAACAACAAGAGGTAGAGTAGGATCCACAAGTTTTGAGGCCAAATTAGTAGCAGGAACAACATCTTGAAGGGAGTCATCATCAGCCTGCAAAGAGTCATCAGAGCAAGAGTCTGCCAGGAAAGTCAGATGCTCACCATTAACATCCTTTGACCAAGTGGCAACACTTTTATGACGTGAGAGAGAACAATCTATTGCCAAGTGATCAGTAGAGACCCTCATAATCCAATGTTTGAGTCCATGGCCTATCGCCAACCATGAGAACGACACGACCACCAAAATGTGTGCAAAGGTGGAGAGACCGGTCGAAGCTATCGTATCATCCACCTTTAAAAAACAACCAATAGAGTTGTGATATTGCTATCAGGGTCCAACTATGTAATTTTTTGAGTCAAACTCATTTAGTGCTAAGTATTCCATTCATTCTCATGAGACATGGGTTCTTGTGAACCACTACTCACGAAACATGGGTCAATGAGTTTGACTCAAAAAACTATACATTAAATCGTGATAGCAACATCACAATTTGACTTGTGGGAAATATCTCCTACTTATCAACTAATAGAATTGCCAAGGACCTCAAATAAAAATTTCCCCCAAATGAAAAAGATTGAAAAGCCGAACCCATTCTAATCTCCCAAATATGAACTAATATTTCGCATTCATAAAATTAATATTTTACTGCATTAAAACTTGTGCTGCCAAATATAAGCCCGCGCTTCACTCTGTATTTCTTTACCTTGAAGAACGTGCCCAAGACATTTCCTAACGTTGGTTTTAAATGATTTATCTTGGGTTTTTTCTATAAATCTACTGGCTCATCAATTTTTATTGGAGATCTCGCTATTTTGGATAGTGGCTATTGCTAATTTTGCATTAGTATTTATGAGCGGATAAAAAGGGCGAATGACAGCAAACAGGGGTAACGTGTTGGAAATAGATTTCAGTTGAAGCAAAGTGGTTGCTACAGATAGGCTTCCTTCCCCAGCTGGCCCTCTCCAATGTCCCTATATCGCAGGTTATCAATAAGCAGTTCTAAAGTTATCTTGCACCCCTGCAATTCCTGTGGGTTTTGTTTCGGATCCTCTGCTTTCTTCCCAGAAATGAATTCACAGAGGTATTTTGGTTTTAACTGAAGGATTATTTTGTATGGATTATCACAGGCTGGTTTTCTAAACAGAAAGAAGTAACGTGCTGCTTCTCCTGGCTTTTTTTTATTTCTTGGCATGTAAGCTTTCTGGTTTACAATTTTTTTCATTCCATATGACATTTGTTATATGCAATTTTGTCCGGTTTACTCTATTTCTCTATTTCTTAAATATGATTTTTTTTGGTTTATCGTCAACTTAGACTGAAAACAAGGACATGTCTCACATTATGTTACAGCAGCCTCTTCTGTGTTTGACATTAAAACTGTTATTATTTGACCTGTGGAAAATATCTCCTACTTATCAGTTAAAGCCATTATTATTTGCTGTTCTTGAGAGTGTTATTATCTATTGATTTTAAGGAAAAAATTAGGTCTATTATGACTGGTTCTACTGCTGGCAGCCATGCTTTCCAAGAAGATAGCCCACGGCAGCTATAATTTTGTCTCATTGATAGCTATCAGGCTATGTTCTGGTGCATATTTCATTTTTTTCATTTTTGGATTCCATGATTTTAGACTGAAAATGTCTCTGTATTCATTTAAGTGGGAATGTTCCCCACCATCACAGCATGAGTGGCTCCAAAACCAACAAGTGATGCCAAGCCTACCTTTTTATAAAGAACATGTAATGCAAGTAGCAGACCTACAATGTAATGCAATTTCACTTCTACAATGTAATCCACATTGTATTTAGGTGCAATGTATTCACACTATGTGACTTTGTCTATATAAGATTTGGGATTCTTCTATAAATTGTACCTCTGAAAGTGAATATGCTCAGAAATCTCGGATGGTAATGCAAAACAAAAATATGCTTAAATGAAAAAATCCATGTACAGGTCAATATATACCTTCCAATTCCCAACGGCTGAATGAATTTCAAGTGCGAAGATTGATTCAATGCAAGAGCACGCTAACAATTGTCCTTCTGAAAGTGAATATGATCAGAAACATAATGGACCATACCAACGTCTGTACAACAATTGACACAAGAACAGTAGCATGCTAGGCACCTTTTTTATTATTGCCATAAAGTAGAACACATAACGTGCTTAGAGAATAGCATGCCAATAGACAAGTGCAGCAACCCAGAGTAGCTTTGTACATAAAACCAAAATTTACAATTGAATATTAAGTACAGGAATACTAGTTTGCATCCTTCCAATTGCTAAACTATTGTGGATTTTTGTTTTGTATTCTCTAACTTTTTGCCCAGAATCGAATTATTGTTCATACAGTTTCAGCAGCGAGCGGAATGGATGAAACCTGGTCAAGCCATTTAAACAAGATATGCACAAGGACCTTGTTTTGAGTGGCCTGCTGGTTTCACCTAATCAGGCATCTACTAATAGTTTGTCAGCACCATTAAGATTATCAAGTTGTCTTGTTTACTTCAGTTCTTGAATGTGTTCTGATTTGTGCCTATTATCGACTCAGGCTGTAAACACATGGACAGGTTTCGCATTATATTTGCAAGAGCGTCCCCTGTATTTAGCATTATAATTGCTATTCATCTAAAATTTATTTTATCTTCTGATCTCTGATTACTAGCCTGTTATCTAATCAATCACTAACAATGTCATTTCTGATCCGGATGGCATTGCCACCAAGACCCCCATAATATTTCTAATTTAATAATTGCATGCATCTTAACCTGTGCAGCTTATTGCTATCATGCAATATTTGATTTAATTTTTGATAAAATTCTCGACACCGTATTTACTTACCTTGCCCATTCTAAAATCTCACTGATCAAACAGTCCTAAATTTCATATGCATTGTTATTGAAAGCTATCAAGTTGATCAAACATCTCAGTTTGGGAAATTACGTTCTAGAGTACTATAAAAGCACTCGCTAAGAAACATGTTATTGTAGGTTGCTTTTGAGAAACAGCTAAGAAAGATGATTAAAAATCGTCTTGTCAATCTTCACATCTAATTGGATACAGCCTCTTGCTCTGTATGAACAGTCATAACCACTATCAATATGATGTTTCTGGATTTGATTGTTTGGTCACACTACCTGAACCATGAGCCATCAACAGGATGAGAGAGTCTGTGAGTATCTATACTTCCATTCAAGGCATCAGGATAAGAGTGTCTGTACTTCCATTAAAGGCTGCAATGATTACTCCTGCAATGAAGTGCAATTTTATAGGCGACCATAAATCACGTGATAATGGGACCACATAACCTTGGAAAATCTCTTTAGTGAGCGTTGTCTTGCATTTTATCATAAACATCATGTCAGACTCTACTGATAATTCAGCTTCTACCCCGTATATTTTTATTCCCAAATCTAGCTAACGCCTAATAAACATCGTGTCAGACTGCTGAAATCATTTCAGCTTGGACCCCACATATTTATTCCCGAATCTGGTTAATTCTTCTTGTGGATCGTTCCATCAAAGCTGCTGACCGATCTTCTCAAAGATCCACGACTCATTTTTGTCTGTACTACGGGGACACAGATTTATGCTTTTTCTTTTTCAGTTCTGGTGTTAATTCTACTTTTGTGTTGTGTCCTTGTCTCTATGTTGCTCATTAAACTCGCAATCTAAATAAAGTCTTGGCAAGAAATCATTTGTTTTCAATCAAAATTTAGTTTTATGAAGAGGCAGCTTAAGTTATGAAAAACGCTTAATTGGTAGTTGCTCAATACATATGAAAATGAGGTTCTCATGCCCACCTAAAAGAACAAACTATTTCTTCAATCCTATGACCGTTTGCTCTTTATTCTGATAATGGATCACAGAATGTGATCCATCTTTATTCTGATAACATAAACAATGAAGAAAACTAAGTATGCAGTTTCTTCTATACACACTTATTTTTATCTAATGGACTGTGCAGATCTCACGTACACCATTGAAAGTGAAACCATATCATTCTGGTCAACCATAACATTATACATCATTTGCAGAATTTAGAAATGTATTAATAAATGTCCATAAAGCATATTGGAATTGATAAATCTTACCATTCTGCTTGATAATAATAATATTTACATTATTTTTCAAATTTTAAAATGCATGATCTTCATAGTCCAATACAAAATACAACAAAGCATATTTACAAATAAGTTTAATGCATAGATTCATATTTGCTCATCAGATTTTCAATTAGAGCAAAAACTTCTAAGCACTTAAAATATCATAGAAACCTTTTCGATAACTTATTGTCAATGACAGGACATCACACAAGCCAATTTGTGTTGCAGCGAGACACCGACAGCATAACGTGCAAAATTACCAAGATGCACGTTGCTCGGCAGCAACAGCAGAATCCACCACTAAGTTCTTAGTTGAGGGCATCCCTGCCACTACATCTTCTTCAATGCCACATTCATTAGTGCCTCTTGCAATTTTGAAGTAACCATCCTGCCAAAATAAGAAACCATCCACAATTAGATTACAGACATCTGAACCTTGTTGTCTAAAGAGAGATATCTCTTGAATAGACCGTACTGATAGTTCTGGATGAAAATTTAGAAACATACCTCACCCCAGGACCTATTCCATGAATTTGCAACAAGCTGTACAGTTGAAAGTTCAAATATAGTCATAAAATTATTTTTTAAACAAATGCACTTTTTTTTTCATTTTAAAATATAATCATATGGTCGAGTAAAATTTCTTACCCAGTAATCAACTCCATCCTCAGAGGTTCCCCAACCCATCAGCTTTACAGCATGTCCTCCCAAGTAATCACCCTTGATGTACTTGTAAACTCCAGATTTGTAATGAGCAAAATCCTGAGGTGCATACACCCACTCTTTCAGATTTGGCCAATTAGAGAATCCACGAGCACTGAAACTAAATCTATGGCCTAACTTTCAGGGATTAATGTCATTAGAGCTCCCCACTTCGACAAAATACATACTGCATTAAGAACTTTGTTGACAGCTATTGGTTCCTAGTTGTATGTACTATGTACTATACATTATTTAAATGAATTTAAACCTTTAATCAACATATCAAAGATTGATCAGTAGTGTGTCAAATAGATAACTACTGCCAACCCAAACTGCTTATTAAGAAATTCAATAAATATGAATATTTCACTAGCTCCTTCGATCAGTGTGATTGCTACAGATTTTATTTTTGAATGTTTTTATTGACAATTTTAGCACTTCCTACATACATATAGCAGATGGTAGAAGTTCCGGAAAACAGGCCAAATGGTATTGGCAAGTCAATGATTTGAATATCAATTTCTTACCTCAAAGACAGAGAAGGCAACCTCGACTGGTCCATTTGTAAAAACCTCAGTCATGATATCATAAGGCTTGGAAGAGATTCTGTATGCAGTTGCACTGTAGCGTTTGGAGTCAAGCCAGTTTTGGTTTTGATCTTTGCACTGCTTCTGACATTGAGGAGTGGGATATAAAGGCTCACAGCCCGGGTGTTGGCAACCAGCTTCATCAAAGTAGGGATCACACTGCAAATAAAGACAATCAAATGCCACTTGCTTAGGGGAAAAAACACATCTCCTATGATAAATTCCCTTTAACTCCGACAATTTCATAAGTTAAATTCATTTATATTGCAGGATTCATACTGGAGAAGTATTGGTGAAATTGAAGCTAATCATAGATGGGTATTCTTATACCTCAGCAGTTACAACTCCATTGCTGATAAAGTATCGCCATGCATTTAATGGCCAGCCACCGTCACAACCGTCACCACACTGGAACCCACAGCATGCTACTAGATCATTTTCTGAAAGGGTAACGTTCTGCAAAAAGAAAAATCATGATCACATATAAACTCCAGATAACTAGATAACCGGCACATTAATTAAACTTGTCTAAGCTTTTATTGAAGCTTACCACATTGAAGTGAATACAGAAGCGATCAGAGAGTGCCTCTGCTGCCCCAAATGCCCAGCAAGAACCACAGTGTCCCTGCTCATCCAAACGAATTTGAAACTCAAAACCCTTACATAACTTATAGTCTTCATTTTCTGAGTTAAATTATCAAAATAAGAAAATTTCAATATCCATTGAAAAAAGTATCAAGCTAAGAATTTACCTGATCTGCTCACATCAAGCGTAGCAGATACGTGTAAATTGGCAGAATCCATGGGAACAGTTAAAATGAGTTAGAATTTCGTATTGTCTACATATAACAAGTGCTAATTATGTCGCTGCTTTCAAAAAGCCATGCTTTTTCAAAAAAGTTCAATTCTTAAACGAGCATTTGTTTTGGGAAAGAAAAATTCCAAGTTAGACAAGGAGGGCCAGACATAAATCTGCTGACCTAAAATGGCTTGCACAGAGCTGCACTGCGGCCAAGCCTTCCGGGCATCAAATTGCTTTGGTAAGTTGAGGCCCTTTGGATAAGATCTCACAGGAACATTTTCTATTTCATTCTTGGGAGTGGGAAGTACTCCAAGAAGATGCTTAAATTGTCCCACCTTTAAATTCCAACAAGAGATTTCAGGTTAATTAACAGAAGCGATAAGCAATCCTCTACAAATAGCAACAAATAGCTTTGGATATACCTAAAAGGCAAAAGGAAGTGTTCTTACAGTGTAATTCGAAAAGCGTGAATTCATGTCAGCCTTCCATCCAGCATTTGAATGCCTGTTGATATATTCCACTATGGGTTCCTGCATATTAAGAAAACTTTAGTATAAAATCCTTGATACAAGCTCAAAGAAAAACCATATTGGAAATAATAAGAGAACAAAACCTGTAGAATTCTACTTTGGCTCGTTGCAGAAAAGTACTCGAACTTAGATGCCTGCATTTATGAAACAACTCACTCTTAGCATAAGACATACTGCCACTTGTCACTAACTATGCATTTAGATTCAGATTGCCATAAACAGGGAAAAAATACATTGAACACCATCAATATCTCTGAAAATTCAAATTGAATCTACCGCAGGAAAACCATATAGGACGCATCCAAATAAGTTAAAGAAGCTCGGATGGCCTTTAAAGATCAGACCAAATGCAAGCAAATGCAATAACAATCTCAACAGATCCTAGAGCACAAAATAAGTAGATTTATCGGTGCAAACTATAGAGAGAAACAAACAAGCATAAAGAAATTCAGCACTTGATGTAAGAAAGCATTATGGAATTATAACACCAGTATATGAACTATGTGGTGAATTTTTCGGGATAAAAGCAATGGTTACTTTCTTTGTTCCATAATGATGCTCTTTATTAACTGGCTTTACTCCTCCTGAACCCCTCAGGCTGCAAATCCCTTTACTACTTTGAGCCTCCACTTGCGCTTCACTGCCTTCCTCTGACATGAACCATGGCTGAGTGAAAATTCTGTTCTTTATTATGCTTGTATTCTTCGTTATATTTGCCTGAAATCAGTGACCTCCGCTTATCCCCCTGTTATGATTGGAAATTACTACTTCTTTATTATGTGAGGTTCAAACAGGTTTTAATATGGAAAGCATCTGCTTGAAGGTCAGGTTAGCTTTTATAGTAAAGATGACGACTATTTGCTCTTTCCACCATTATAGAAAAGTACAACTTTCCTATAAAGAGGAAAGAAATTTTGAAATATAGCCACTGCATATGGGAATACACGTCATTCCTTTATTCCATAGATGATGAAAGGTAATTTTTAAAATCCCTTATTACATTGAGAATTCATAAGTTTGAGCAAAAACATCAACTTTGAAGCTGTCTACTTTTAGTTTTAATTACAGCAAATTTAATAAAATCTCCCTACAAACCTTCTTTAGCAGAGGTTATTTAGTGTGAAAATATTAAACAAATCCTACAGATTATAACCTACAGTGAATTAGCTAGACGGACACAGAGCAGGCATTCAACCAGTAAACTCAATCTAGTTTTGATCCATGGATTCCTTCCCCTCTACAACAGTGCTAAAATAAATAAAACAAAAACTAGAGGAACTCAAACTTTAGATGAAACTTTTTAATCTAAAAATGAAACTTTAAAGCAGACTTAATCACAAGCAAAGCAAGAGGGGTATAAAACCATGCGGTATCAGCCATATTAAAATCAAAATATTCAGACCATAATATGCCTTGACAAAGTTTGCACAAAATGCAAAGAGAATTATTAAAAAAAAGGAACATACGACTGACCGTTAAACATGCCTTAATTTTCAGAAATAAATTAAAAACCCAATAAAAGAATAAGGTGAGAAATTTAAATCTAAAATTCTCAAACAAGTAAAGACACTCAAAATTATCAGCAGGAATGGTATCAAGTTTGAAAGCCTAGTAGCGTCTACGGAGCCAGTGTCAGTGATGGTGAAAATTTGGTGGTCTCAAGTAATAGTGTCTACAGCAAGGCATTTGATCATTGGAAGGCAGCACCTTGCCACTTAGAGCTACGCCGATGGGGAGTTTCTTAACTCCTACGGTGTTGGTTTTACACGTTCTATGGTACCTCCAGATTGGGCTCGGCTTCTCCCTTTTGGTGCCGTGTCGTCCCCTCCATGGGCTTTTGATATTTTATTTTTTGTTTTTTTTCTTGAATTCGTTTTTATGTTTTGCTCCTTCGTTCTTCACCTGTTGTCTACCACATTGTGACAATCACATTCTTCTGTCACAGGTCACAGGTTTTCAGTATCTCTTGGTTCCTCCTTCTTAGATATACGCCTGGGGTCTCTTAAAAGATTGTCAGAGCTTTTATCTAAAAAGAAAACAAAAGTTAAAGCTAATAACAAGAAGAAAAGGGATCATATCTAGAGTTTCAACATTTATTTATAGTATACGTACATATACTCTCAGAATCATCTGCCTGAATTGAGGGAATATATATTCAATCAATCGAGGTTCAAACATCTTTGGGAGATAAAACAAATGCCACAGAAAAGAAGTCAAAGAGAAAATCCAAATGGTGAAATGCTCATATAAGATAAGATGAATGGACTCGAGATTATCGGCAGTGAAAAGCGAAATTGAACAAAAATTGGAGACAAGAATCTCAAGATAAATCTTATACAATACTAATGCCTCAATCTTGAGGCTACTTATCCAAGAAACATAAGTTACTCTCCATTAAAAGTGAAATATAATAAAATCGAAGACCGTTTAATACCAACATTTCTTTGCAACGACAATAAATTGGGCAAAAACACTCTTAAAGTTCTAAACTTCTAAACAATAACGTGGAAAAGAAAAATTCCGGGGGGCGGGGGGGAACAAAGATTGTGATGCTTTTTTAATTTAAAAAAAAAAAAATTGAGATGCCTATTTAATTTATTTTTTTATGAAAGACAAATTTTGTGATGCTTTTTTAATTTTAAAAAAAGAAATTGAGATGCCTATTTAATTTATTTTTTATAAAAGACAAAGATTGTGATAAAGCATCAGAAAAGAATTTGCTGAACTTATTCAAAAACTCAGATTTATTGCAGAAAAATACAAATGAAGAAAACAGGCCATATCCTTTTAAAGTACCTAATAGGCATCGAATACTAGACATTAAAACAAAACTGACAGAAATATTTAGGAGAACACAATTACACAAAACTGACAGAAATATTTAGGAGAACACAATTACATGGTGATATCTCTGAGCCATGACAACAAATTGGGGAAACTAATTGAAGGGAAATTGGGCAAACGAATTAAAAGTAAAATCCCTCCAATTAAAACTATCCAGGAAGAAGGGTGATACTTGAGGTCATCTGGTTCAATCTTTAAAAAATTGTGTCAAATTTTGGAAATGACACAAACAAGCTATAGTTTAAGCTTGTTCCCCATGGATATTGTTAAAAACGAAACAAAAATGTGAAAAGACATTACAGAAAAGGGCTAAGGCTAGTCCTATGGATAGGGCTTCTTTAAAAATAGAGCTGTGGCTAATAGAGCTACTGAGAGTTTTTAGGAATATTTAAAAAGGAATATTTAAAAATTAGCTGTCTCATAAATTTTGTAATTAGTAATGCATTTTAGCTTAAAAATTGAAGTTTCTAAATTTTAAATATTTCATTTCCTTCTAAAACTTTTGACACAAATTAAAGAATGATTGACATGTGGCAAAAATAACTCCTAATCTGGTCCCACCCCTTCTTCATGCTTGAATTAATAAATCTAAAAAATCTAAAAAGTTGAGATCTAAAAAGTTGAGGCTCTTGTTTTCTAGCAAAAGATTTATTTAATCGAATAACACAAAAATAAATTTCTGGGTAAGACCTCCTTGAACCCCTGCCTAACTCCTCAATCATACGACTAAAAATCTGGTCTTTCGGACACATTTGGCACAATAGATTAACTTTAGTCGTCCATGAGTTAACTTTTTACACGTCTGATATGTCTGATATAAATTTCTATTTCCGATATAAAAAATTTCAGCCTGTATACCCCAGTATTTCGACCTTGATGCTTAGCAACTAAGTAGAACCGAGAATTCATCAATAAATAAAACAAGGAATCAAAGAAATTAAACCGGAATGAATTTATTTACTTAATATTCCCTCAATCCTCACAATTTCAGATCTCCTAAGCCTCGTAACAGCTAAGATGACTATCAATTCCAAAAAAAAGAAACCAAATTAATTTTCATAAAAAAGAACAAATTCAAACGCCAAATACAAATTGACTGATCTAAAACTTAGAAAAGAAATCAACAAAACTTTACAAAATGAAATCGACTGATGTAAAACTTAAAAAAGAAATCAACAAAAACTTTTCTTAAAAACCTGAAGAGAGGCAGCCAAGGCCACAAAGATCGTAAGAGCCAGAATGAATCTCGATGCCATCGCCGTCCCCTGCGATACTTCCCCTTCCCTTCTGCTTCTAAATTCTTTCTCACTGCATTGTCAGACCCCATCTGCTCTTATGGAAAAGATTCAGCCGGTTCACCCGGTGAGTGACGTACACGTGGCGAGTTCCTCCATCCCAGGAATGTTGCTTGGATACGACGTCAGGGAGGTTAGGAATTTTTTTACGTCAAGTGACAGAATGACAAGTATCTCAACAGACTCTTTGATTCCGTTCTATCTAACTGCACCTTTGACCAGAGAGAATGATGTGTGGATTTAATGTGTGGATGTGAAATTTGTTGTGTTTTAATTTAATGGGCTACGTAGGTGTTTGCTTAATCAATACGAGAAAGGACCACTTATTATTATTGGGATGGAGTTTTTTAATAGTTTTTCTTTGGAATGTGCAACTCAAATTCTACTTTCTTTTTCTTCCATGATGATGTTTTTATCTATGTTTTTATGCGTGAAAGACAAAGTTGGCTTTGAATGGAAGATATCTGAGCTTGTAAATAAAATCGGATCTGGTAGAAATGTTTAGTTTTTCAATCCCCTCTTGGGGAAAGTGGAGATTTGAAGAGATTGATGAAGACTTTCCTTGGAAGTATCAATTGATGACATTGGGGAGATATTAGAACGAGGGGATCTGATATCTCATTAAATAACATTTAAGAAAGATATTATAGAGCTTTGATGGGATAAAGCTTTTTAGGGTTTTTTTTGTGTGTGGTGGGGGGAATGTTTCAAATGCATATGTGTGTGGTTTCAGAAATAGATAAAGATCTAAAAGAAATGTGGGAGCTATGTTCAACTATCTAAAATTAGGAGCGAATTTCAATTACAAGGAAATATATAAGATACTAAACTCGAAAAAAATTTGACTAAACTAAGAGTACATGGGAGTCATGCTTGACCACTAAAAATTAGGAGCAATGTTCAACTAGAGGAACATACGAGACAGAAACATAGAGGAACATATGAGATAGAAATAGACTAATTACATAAAGCTGATATGCAACTAAGAAGCATATTTACAATGATCACACACTGGAAAAAGATTGCAAATATTGATTTCACTCTATCCAATAGATTATCTTCAACCTTTTCTTCTTTGATTTTTGTTTACATTAAGATTAAACACATGATATGAAGAATATACATAAAAACCCAATGTATAGGATAGTTAATGGACATTATTCATAGAAAAGGATATGTATAGTGTACAATATAGGATAGTCAAATAGATATTTTTCATAGAAGAGGGCATTTCGAGAATATAATAGTAGCATAGGGTTACATTCATTTTTATAATAACGAATAGTTCTCGATCATCAAAAGTTACAATTAGTTGGACATTATTCAGATAAGAGGATATGGGGAATATAGAAGACTAGCATAAGGTTGTACACATTTTTGAAGAAGATAATAGTAATTATTAGATTAAAATTGAGGTCTAAAGCTTCAAAATCAAAATAGTAAAGTATCGAAAGTTAAGAGTAGTTGAATAAATACAATATTTGTTAGCAAAATTTTATCATTATGGGTGTCGTAATAGGGCGCACCAACATATTTTTTTCACAACATGATAGTTCTAAATATAGATGTGAGTAGGAGGGTGTTCATCAAAACTTACAATTTTGAATAAAGAAGACTATACAATGAGGAAAAGGTAGAATGTGTATTAATTTGAGTAAGAATCAAGTTTAGGGTAGCAATAACTTCAATGACCATGAATTTTATGATATTCTTGCAAAGTTTTTGTTCAATTATACAAGTGCTTTAACAAAGATAATATAACAATTGGTAAAGATGTAATTAAATATTTTGCCAAAAAAATATTGAATTATTTTATAACTTACCAATATTTTTTCTTAGATTTTTATGTACTTATAAAGTTAGGTATTTATATATTTATGACTTCTATTTTGATTGAGTGGGACATTTATTATGACTATGGTCACTTTTTATAATTATTGCTCATTAATATTCATGTTACAATTTGTTTCTCAATTTGTCTTTGTAAAAATTATTTAACTATTTTTTAACTTACTAATGTTTTTTCTTAGATTTTTTTGCATTTATACATTTAGATTTTTATGTCTTTATGACTTCTTATTTTGATTGATTGTGATATTTATTATGACAATGGTCATTTATTATAATTATTGCTCATTAATATTCATACTACATTTTGTTTGTTATTTTTTATCCTTGTAAAGCTAATCATGCTAAGTTAGATCACTTAGCTATGTGCAATTCCTTAATATTACACTTATTATTGGGATGGAATTTTTTAATAGTTTTTCTTTGGAATGTGCAACTCAAATTCTACTTTCTTTTTCTTCCATGATGATGTTTTTATCTATGTTTTTATGCGTGAAAGACAAAGTTGGCTTTGAATGGAAGATATCTGATCTTGTAAATAAAATCAAATCTGGTAGAAATGTTTAGTATTTCAATCCCCTTGGGGAAAGTGGAAATTTGAAGAGATTGATGAAGACTTGTCTTGGAAGCATCAATTGATGACATTGGGGAGATATTAGAACAAGGGGATCTGATATCTCATTAAATAACATTTAAGAAAGATATTATAGAGCTTTGATGGGATAAAGCTTTTTAGGGTTTTTTTTTGGTGTGTGTGGGGGGGATGTTTCAAATACATGTGTGTGGTTTCATAAATAGATAAAGATCTAAAAGAAATGTGGGAGCTATGTTCAACCATCTAAAATTAGGAGCAAATTTCAATTAGAAGGAAATATACAAGATACTAAACTAGAAAAAAAATTGACTAAACTAAGAGTACATGGGAGTCATGTTTGGCCACTAAAAATCAGGAGCAATGTTCAAGTAGAGGAACATACGAGACAGAAACATAGGGAGACATATGAAATAGCAACAGACTAATTACATAAAGATGATATATGCAACTAAGAAGCATATTTACAATGATCACACACTATGGAAAAAGAATGCAAATACTGATTTCACTCTATCCAATAGATTATCTTCAACCTTTTCTTCTTTGATTTTTTTTTTGCATTAAGATTAAACACATGATATGAAGAATATACATGAAAACCCAATGTATAGGATAGTTAATGGACATTATTCATAGAAAAGGGTATGTATAGTGTACAATATAGGATAGTCAAATGGATATTATTCATAGAACAGGGCATCTAGAGAATATAATAGTAGCAGAAGGTTACATTCATTTTTATAATAATGAATAGTTCTCGATCATCAAAAGTTACAATCAGTTGGACATTATTAGATAAGAGGGTATGTGTTAGAATAACTGAGAATGTCTGCATTTTTTAATGGAATACTGGAAGAAGAGGTATACATTGAACAACCAAAAGGATTTGTTGATCTTGATCAGACAAATATGGTATGTAAGTCACACAAAGTGTTGTATGGTTTGAAACAAGCACTGAGAGCATGGTATGAAAGACTACATTCCTATCTGATTAGCATTGGATTTATTAGAACAAGTGATAACATCAAATTGTATTTGAAAGGAGGAAATGATGATAAGACTCTTATTGTTGAAATCTTTGTTGATGATATTATATTTGGAGGAAATGATATAACCTATGCACATCATTTGCTGATGAAATGAGGAAAGAATTTGAAATGCCAATGTTTGGAGAGATCAAATTTTTTCTTGGCTTGCAAATTTTACAACAGGCTACATGTATCTACATTACTCAATCCAAATACATCAAGGAAGTACTGAAAACATTCAGAATGGAAGAATCAAAACCAGTCAGAACACCTATGGTGATAGGATGCAAATTGACAAAAAAAGATAAGACGCCTGAAGTAAATCAGACTTTGTACAAATATATGATTGGAAAGTTGATGTATGTTGTACACACTAGACTAGACATAGCACTCATAGTTGGAATTGTTGTGAGGTTTTCTGCTAATCCCATAGATTCACATATGACTGTTGTAAAGAGAGTTTTTAGATATCTGAAGAACACTGAAGATTATGGACTTGGTACAAAAGGGAAGGCAAGTTCAAACTGAAAGTTTACACAGATGCTGATTGGGATGGGAACATTGGTGATAGAAAGAGCACTACTGGTGGAGTATTCTTTATGGGAGAAAAATTAGTTACTTGGATAAGTAAAAAGAAAGGATGCATATCTCAGTCAATTG
Source organism: Thuja plicata (assembly GCA_018584345.1). NCBI lineage: Eukaryota > Viridiplantae > Streptophyta > Pinopsida > Cupressales > Cupressaceae > Thuja > Thuja plicata. The sequence goes on from MU224887.1 coordinate 1,228,519, forward strand.
CAAAAGCAGAATATGTTGCTACTACTGCAAACTATTCGAACATTACATGGATAAAACAACTTTTGAAAGGTATGAATGAAGAGATCACGACCCAATGATAATTTATTATGATAATACTAGTGCAATAAATATTTCAAAGAACCCTATGATGCATGCAAAAACCAAGCATATATCTATCAAATATCACTACTTGAGGGAAGAAGTACAAGATAAATAAGTTATACTAGAATATGTACAATCAAAAGAACAACTTGCAGACATATTCACTAAACCCTTACCGAAGGATACATTTGAGTACTTGAGGGGTAGACTAGGGGATCATCCCTTATCTATCGGTCACTAAGTTGACTAGGAGGTTGCATCAACCTACATGTAATTAGAATATCAATCATGTTGATGCAAAGCTGAACTGGACTGACATAGACGTATCTGTACACTGCAAGGTACTTATTCTACTGCACCAAAAACCATAGATATTTTTGGCTACTAAAGAGCTGTGCATTTCTTTTTGGCATTGTTGTCAATGGGAGAGAGATTCATTGAAATATATATCCATCAAAGGGAGAGAATGATAAAGAGAGAAATGGCATATCTATCTACAGAGATATTCAAGGATAGAAGAGCAAAATCTTCAGGGAGAGTCTGTTGGAATTAATGGGAAGTGTGTATTGAGAGGGGTGGGGTGAATCAGTACCTCTAAAACTATTGTATCCTTTAATCAATTAACCTTTGTGTAATCAATTGTATATCCATTCAATCTAATCTATACTATTTTGATGTGAGTTATATCAATTCATAACATTAACATACATGTGAACATTCATGAAAGTAATTGACACATAACACAAGATATGATATCGCAAAAAAATTCTGTGAGGAAGTAAAAAATGCGATGGGGATGGCACCCACAAAATCTTCACTATCTACAGATTGGAAGGGGCCGGTTAAGGCTTACAATTTGATCACTTTTGATGATCTACTCTGTTAAGAGTATCAGTGGAGACCTGTTAAAGTCTACTCCGTTAAGAGTTTTAGCAACACTGTTGAGTGTGCACTCGGTTAAGAGATTTATAGTTGGACTGTTAAATCCACCTTCCTTGAAAGGATTTTTACACTTTGCTCCACTTGTTAGAATGATAACAAATCACAAATTGACCTGGTAAATGTAATCTCCTATTGCTGATACAGATCCAATTAAGTTTACATGAATAAGATTATCACCTTTTGTGATTGAGTAATACCTCTGATTCTCGGTAGCCTCTGTTCTTGGTTCTTGCTAACCAATTTCATCTTTTGTTGTTCTGGTTCTTGAAACCTTCAATCTGATCCATAGATGTGCTTGTAGGCTTCATTCATCCTCTCTTCCATATTCACATCCTTTTTATAATGAATGGTTGCATCATCTATTCATAAGATGGATTGACATCATTAAGTTTCACAAAAAACAATGTTAACTCTAAGATCAGGCTTACAACTTGTACCTTGATCTCCTAGTCTATGTTTTTAAAATCAGTTAGACTGATTAAAGCACTTACATTCATGTTCCTTGTCCCTAAAGAAATGGATTTAAAAACAAATCAAGATTCTATAAATAGATTCTAACTGTTTTATCCAATGTGGAAGTCAGATCCACTTTTTGCGGGCTGCAACTGATTCTCGGTTCCTGATGGTCGGTTATGCTTGACTGTCTTTCGGTTTTGTTCTCTCGGTTTCTCTTTAACTGTCTCTTCAGTTTGCACTTTATCCTGTATGTCGGGTTCCTCTTTATCCTTCTGCTTTGCAATTTTGGTGTACACACAAAGTTGTGTCATTGGTTCTCTTTGTACTTAGTCATTTTGGTGATCTCTTTATATTTGATTTTCGGTTTTCTCTTGTTCTGTCTTTTGGTGTATTCTTACTGAAAGTGTTGTTTGCATACTAATGTAAAATTAATGTCATCAATCTCCCCCTTTGACATTGGTATCAAAAACTGATATGTGCAAAATACTAACAATATGTTAAGTATATACAACATATATAATCCTTAGTCATTTAATGACTCCCCCTATGTATATGTCGGTATAGTACTGTATACTACATGACTATCTGTACATATCATATACATATCATTTTCCCCATATGAATATACATATACATGTCATATTCCATCTGAATTCATATCATTTTCCCCCTTTTTGATATTGAGGGCAAAGGTCTATAAAAAATGTGGGAGTGTGAAGACTTCATGTCTTCCATCATTTTCTCCCATTGATTCTTTAAGTTCTCTATAGCCATGTCCTCGAGTGTTATCTTTGAATGCATATCATAGATGATGTTTGCAACAGACATCTCAGGGGTTTCTATCAGCTGCCTAGCTAAACTAATGTGTTGTTGAAGCAGTGTAAGATTTGGTAGAAGTTGAGCTTGGAGCTCGGTGACTTCTTCCCTAAAGTGTGTTTCTACTTCCCATAGTTCCTGCCTTAACCTTTTAATCTCAATGATCTTTTCATAATGCAACTTAATTGCATGGTCTCCATCGGTGGTTAAGCTATTAGCACCGTTAGCTAGATTTGTGTCTAACTTTTCTATGTTATCACTGTTCTCTTTAGTGAACTTGTCTAGTGTGCTTAGTTGTTGAATCAAGGTTATAGCTTCAGTTATAATTGGATCTAATTCAGTAATGAATTTTGACAGCTTTACCTTGTTGATTGTCACTTCTTGGCTGATGTTCTCAATGAGCTTCTACTGGTACTTAAGCTCTGCTCTCTCTTCAATTGCCTTCTCCACATCAATGTTCTGTGTGGTAATTACTTCGGTGAGAGTGGCTAATTGGTCAAGAATTGATTTTCTTTGATCAACATCAACGTCGGGTACAATCTAGTGCAAGATGTCCCTACTTGTCTCCAATACCATGGAGTCTCGGTGATGTTTCCTCAGCTTCTCTTGTAATGCCTTCCTTTGGCATATTTCACCATATTCTTGTAATGCTTCAAAATCAAGTGTAGTTGGGTCACATTTTGGTATCTCAATGATTTCATCCAAAGTGACTTCCAACTTATTCTTCTTAGATTTCTTCTTCTTCTTTTGTGTAGCACTTGAGTGCAGTATCATTGCCAATTTCTCAGCTTTCTCAGTTGTGTTTGATGAAGTTACCTGGTGTGCTTCTTTTTGCTGCTTAGAATCGGTTTCATCTTGTCGAGTGCCAGTAAATGTCTCCACATTCACCTTCACATTGTTGGTAGCACCTTTGTCGGTTTCCTCAGGGGTTTATCTCCTTCATCAGTGTCCTTAGCTTCATCATTCTTTGTTTCTGCATTCTTCTATGTTGTGTCTGCATCTTCTTGTTTTGAATCTCCTCTGGTAACCTTATCAGTATCAGTTACTGTTTGAGTGTCTCCGATGTCTTTCTGATCATTGGTGTTGTCTTTCTTGTCCTCTTCCCCTGCATCCTTGGGAGTATCCTTTTCAGGTGACTTGTCCTTTTCTTGTAGAATATTGATAGCTTGTATCAATATTGGCATGTTGTCTAGTATGTTCACTGTGCAATATCAATTGTCGTGTCCTGCTTGTCGGATGTGTCCTTTGCAACATTGACATCTTCATCTTTATTAACTTCCTTTGCTGGGTCATCGGTAATGTCAATGATATTGATATCCACAATGTTGTCATTTGTGGTGTCTGGCCATGATCCATCTGCAACATCTATATTTTTGTTGCCGGTTGTGTCGTCTTCGTCTGTGTCTAACTCAATCGATGTATCATCTTCTGTATCTTTTATTAAGATCCATTCTTGAGTTGCCTTAATAACATCTTGTTGTTGGAGGTCTTTGTCGGGGCTTTCTTCCTCAGTAGGTCTGTTTAGAATTTTACACCATTTCTTATGGCTCTCTTGTTCCAGCTCTATAAGCTTCCCTTCAAGAAATATGTATGATGACATGTAACTAATTGAATGTTTGAAGATATTGAGTTGATGATCATGCAAGGCATTAAACAAGTTAATGTATTGTATTGTCATTAATGTCAACTTGATATAATCTGTATGGTCATTGTAATGCTGCCAAAGACTTCAAAGAACCGATGAATCAAAGGCTATGCTATCATTAATGCATATATGTCAAGTATTCACTAAGTGACTACATACATCGACGAAGTGCACCCGATGGTCAGAGTAAAAGAACTAAGTCACAGTGTTGCCCGACGAACAAATGCACAACATTACCGACGAGTAGAGTTATAGTGTTGCCTGACGCGCAAAACATAGAGTAACCCAACGGAAAGATTTTCAGTGTTGCCCGATGGAAAAGACAAGGACGAAGATCCCGATGACAACTGAAGTCACACTGACAGAATAGTCAGTTATCACTGATGACAACTTAAGTGTTGCCCGACATAACAGAGAGTTCAGAAAATGACAAAAATGCTTAGCTGTCAAGAAGCTAAATATAGAGTTAACAAATACTTATCATTGTTTTAATCATCCAGATAAAGTCGGAGATAAGTAATTGATTTAACCATTGAAGCATATAAGTCTCTTAATCGAGCATGACTTAAAAGTCTTTTTCAATTGAGATACATCCCAAGGAGTATCAAAAAGTTTGATCACAAAAGTAGCATTGGATATGCCCGATACCTATTGACAGGCCAAGTGAGTGTTTGATCAAGGATGGTAGCATTAGATGCCAGATACTAGTTGACAAACTATTTCTAAATCCTCTAACAAGGTCACACTTAACAATGTGTTTGTAACCTTTAACAGGGTTGGCTCTTAACAGGGCTCAGTTCAGAAGAGTGAAAATTTGGGGTACCGGTCCCAGTGGTTTTTCCCTTAATAGGGGTTCCATGTTAAAAATCCATGTGTTATGTGTGTATGATTCATTTCTCTACTGTTTTGTATCTTACATAGTTAATTCTGGATTGATTGGTATACTTTGCATATTTACTGTATTTCGGTAAATAGATGACTGCTTATCGGTAAACATACAGAAGAAGGTTTAACATAGCAATCTAACAAGTAGTAAATTGATTAAAGTATTTCAAGGCATTCATCTTGTAAGACAAAAGATAACTTGAGACATAATTTGTGGTTATAAGTTTGAAGGGTTGATTTAAGGATTATTTTTTGAGGGCATTGATTCACCCCCCCCTCTCAGTTATTACTAACAATTGGTATCAAAGTTTGTGTGCTTAGAAGGAAGGTTTCAATACCTAAGCTAAATATCACAAGATGAACAGACGAGATGTGCCCAAGTTAAACAAAGATAATTTTGCTTCGTGGCAAAGCAGAATAAGACTCCACTTATCAGGTATTGGCAATGATGTTACTCAATACTTAGATACTGAATATGTGTTGCCCACAGGAGCACCAATAGTTGAACAGATGAGAGAGAAGTATGAACACAACAGAATGATGATATAACTTGCTTCCTCACTCTCCGATGCTGAATTTGAAGATGTCAAAACCTTCACAACTGCAAAGCAGGTGTGGGACAAATTGAAGCTTGTACATAGTGGTGACAAAAATGTTTTGAGAGCCAAGGTAGAAAGCCTTAGAGGAAAGTTTGATGATCTCAAAATGAAAGAAGGTGAGAACATCACTCAGTACAAAACAAGAATCAAAGAGGTAGTCAATGTTATCTGAGGAGTTGGAGGTATACTAGAAAAAGATATAGTGGTAAGTAAAATTCTAAGAACCTTACTGCCTACTTATGCTATTAGAGTATCTACCATTCAAGAAATGAGAGCATTAACAAATAGCAATGTTACTCTACACAGTTTATTGGAAGACTGATTTCATTTGATATGAACAATGTTGATGATAGTGTCTTACCAAACATAGAGTCTGCATTCAAGTCTTCTATGAGAATAAGTAAATCAAGTCATAAAAATACTATGAGAAAAGATAGTGATAGTGAAAGTGAAGAAGATGATCTTGATGAAATTGAAGCACTTATGGCTAGAAGAATGCAAAGAGGCAAAG
>MU224887.1:1234937-1294223 GCA_018584345.1 Thuja plicata
TGAGAATGGAGAAGTCACAAGAAATAAAGCAAGACTAGTATGCAAGGGGTATGCACAAGAAGAAGGAATTGACTATGGAGAAACCTTTGCACCTATTGCTAGGCTAGAAGGAGTAAGAATATTACTTGCTTATGTTGCATATAAAGGATTCAAGGTATATCAAATGGATGTCAAGTCTACATTCCTGAATGGAATACTTGAAGAAGAGGTATACATTGAACAACCATAAGGGTTTGTTGATCCAGACAAGTGGGACGTGGTATGTAGACTTCACAAAGCCCTATATGGATTGAAACAAGCACCCTGAGCCTGGTATGAAAGACTTCATTCCTATCTTATAAGTATTGGATTTGCAAGGACTAGTGAAAACAATAATCTTTACTTGAAGGAAGATACTGATACTAACATTTTGATTGCTGAGATGTTTGTTGATGACATCATATTTGGAGGCAATGATATGCTATGCAAATCATTTGCAAATGAGATGAGCAAATAATTTGAGATGTCTATGTTTGGAGAGATCAAGTTCTTTCTTGGTCTATAGATCATGCAACAAGATGAAGGTATTTTCATTACACAATCCAAGTACATCAAAGAAGTACTGAAAATATTCAAGATGGAAGAGTCCAAACGAGTTGGAACACCGATGGAAACTAGATGCAAGATGACAAAGGAGGACAAGTCATCAGAGGTAAATCAAACTTTGTACAGATCAATGATTGGAAAACTCATGCATGTTGTACATACCAGACTAGATATTGCACATGCAGTAGGGATAGTTGCTATATTCTCTGCTAATCCTAGAGAGTCACATATGACTGCTGTGAAAATAATTCTAAGATATCTAAAGAATACTGAGGAATATGGCTTATGGTACAAAAGAGAAGGCAAATTTGAACTTAAGGTTTTTACGGACGCTGATTGGGCTGGAAATCTTGATGAATGGAAGAGCATAACTGGAGGAGCATTTTTCATGGGTGACAAACTTGTCACATGGATCAGCAAGAAATAAGGATGCATCTCACAGTCTACTGCAGAGGTAGAGTATGTTGCTACTGCTGCAAACTGCTAAAATATTGCATGGATCAAACAGTTACTAGAAGGTATACATATGAAAATTTTAGAACCAATAATTATCTATTGTGATAATACAAGTGTAATAAACATTTCCAAGGATCCATTCATGCATGCTAAAACAAAGCATATTTCCATCAAGTATCATTATTTGAGAGAAAAAGTTCAGGCAAAGGAGGTGATACTTGAGCATGTGCAATCAAAGGAACAATTGGCCAATATCTTCACCAAGCCACTGCCCAAGGATGCATTTGAGTACTTGAGAAAGAGACTAGGAGTCAGACCCTTGTCTACTGGTAAGTAAGCTGATTAGAAGGCTGCATTGGCCTACATATTAACAGAATATCATTCATGTTGATGCAAGTAGAGAAATGGACTTCAAAGATAAATCTATACACAACAAGGTATTTATCTACTCCAAGCAACAGAGGTATTACCAATGAATTGAGAAATTCAAGGAATATATTATGGATAGAAAGGATCCACTTGACATAACTGTCAAAAGCTTGTTTGAAAAGATAAGATGTTTGGCATTAATGTCAAAGGGAGAGAGATATCTCATTATCATACTGACAAAGGGAGAGATTATATCCATTATCATCTCAGGGAGAGCAAATAGAAAGGGAGAGAAAACATCAAAAAGAAAGGAGAACAGTCAAAGGGAGAGAGTTTTCACACAGAAGGAGAACACATCACATCAAAGAAAGAAAGATTCTACATCCATCCAGTAAAGGGATTGAAGGCAGAAGAAAGTTGCAAGAATCAAATCAAAGCTATTTGAGCTTACCGATAGCTAGACATTTGTAATAAGTTACATTAGGAAAACTTGATGAAACTATATATTTCATATTGTATTAGCAATAGTATAGTATGATAATGTAGTATGTTTCCATCAATGCCAAAGGGAGAGATTGATGACATGTAACTGATTGAATGCTTGAAGATATTGAGTTGATGATCATGCAAGGCATTAAATTAGTTAATGTATTGTATTTTCATTGATGTCAACTTGATATAATCTGTATGGTCATTGTAATACTACCAAAGACTTCAAAGAACTAATGAATAAAAGGCTATGTTATCAGTAATGCATATAAGTCAAGTATTCACTAAGTGACTACATACACCGACGGTCAGAGTAAAAGAACTAAGTCATAGTGTTGCCCGATGAACAAATGCACAACATTACCGACAAGCAGAGTTACAGTGTTGCCTGACGAACAAAACACAGAGTAACCCGACGGAAAGAATTTCAGTGTTGCCTGACAGAAAAGACAAGGACGGAGATCCCGATGACAACTAAAGTCACACCGATGAAATAGTCAGTTATCACTGATGACAACTGAAGTGTTGACCGATAGAACATAGAGTTCAAAAAATGACAAAAATGCTTAGTTGTCAAGAAGCTAAATATAGAGTTAACAGATACTTATCATTGTTTTAATCATCTAGATAAAGCCAGAGCTAAGTAATTGATTTAAAGCTTCTTTGTCCAATTGGCAAGAAGATCTCTACAAGATCAGACTGGAGATTTGTTTTAAATCTATTAGCAAAGATTGTTGAACACACCAAGATCAAGAAAGCCTAGAAAATAGGAAATCATGTCTATAAGAGACAAACTCAATTCATTACGAATTGTGTGTGGGGTGAACAAGAGAAGAGGAAAGATGCTAAAGGAAATCTGAAGGAGAAAAAATTCTTCACTTTAGTCCTGATCAACAAGCTAAAGGAAGAGCTATATTCTGCAAACACTGACAAATAGTGAGACAAGCATCACAGAGCAGAATAAGTGTGGAGAAAAGGTATATATTTGATTATATTGATCAGTGAAGTAATGGACCTACAATAGATCTAAAAATCTGCAATTGAGTTGTATGTATGAGCAGATCATTAGTGTTTCAGTTTAACCATTGAAGCATATAAGTCTCTTAACTGAGCAGGACTTAAAAGTCTTTTTCAATTGAGATACATCCCAAGGAGTATCAAAAATTTTGATCACAAAAGTAGCATTGGATATGCCTGATACCTATAGACAGGCTAAGTGAGTGTTTGATCAAGGATGGTAGCATTAGATGCCAGATACTAGTTGAAAAACTATTTCTAAATCCTCTAACAAGGTCACACTTAACAGTGTGTTTGTAACCTTTAACAGGGTTGGCTCTTAATAGGGCTCACTTCAGAAGAGTGAAAATTTGGGGTACCGGTCCCAGTGGTTTTTCCCTTAACAAGGTTTCCACATTAAAAATCCATGTGTTATGTGTGTATGATTCATTTCTTTACTATTTTGTATCTTACATAGTTAATTCTAGATTGATCGGTATACTCTACATATTTACTGTATTTCGATAAATAGATGAATGCTTATCGGTAAACATACAGAAGAAGGTTTAACAGTGCATTTCAACAAGTAGTAAATTGATTAAAGTATTTCAAGGCATTCATCTTGTAAGACAAAAGATAACTTAAGACATAATTTGTGGTTATAAGTTTGAAGGGTTGATTTAAGGATTATTTTTTTAGGCCACTGATTCACCCCCCCTCTCAGTTATTACTAACAATGTAGGCTCTCAACTTTGGTGAGAACTCCTTTTTGTGTTTCTCCATCATCTCATCAATTTCTTCTTTCTTTTATTCGGGAGGCATGAGAGTAACAAGTACTCTTTCTCTTATTTCATTCTCACTCTTCAAAGCAAATGTCCATCTAGCATATAGTCTGTCCAAGAGTTCCCTTGGTACATTTTTTCTTTCAAACTCAAGTGGTACATATTTGAACTTGTGCACTTTTTCTATGATGGCATCTTCAACTTTGTTCTGATTTTTGGGATCAAGTTTCAACCATCTTCTAATCTTAGAATCTGTGATAGATCCTGAATTTGCAATAGATTTACAAATGTCATCAATAGATTATGGAGCTTTTACCTTGACATTTTCTACCTCTATAGCTTCATATTTCTTGGTGTCTTCAATATCTTCTCGGGTTCTGATGAGCTTCCTTCCTCTTTTGTTTTTCCCTCTCTTCGGTGTGGCAACTTTCCTCTTGTATGTTCTAAACTTTCCTTTCTTCCAAGGTGAAGTAGTTGGATCCTTAGATGTTTGGCTTCTTGTTCTAGAAGCAACTATTGTCCTTCGCTTTTTATTTGGTGGAGGAGGTGGTGAATCTGAATCTGTAGCCTCAGAGTCATCCTTTTCTTCAGCTTCACCGATAGGTAGCTGTCCTTCGGTTTCTTACTCCTTTTCAATTTCCTCTTCCTGCTCAGTTTCTTCCTCTATTGCCAACAATATTTTCTTGAGGTTCTTTACCATCTTGTCCTTTTTCCTGACAATTTTCTTAACAGCCAAGCCATATTTTATTCTTGTCTTTGCCTCCTCATATGTTCCAAACTTGTGTTGTTTCTTATCTAGTGGTTCATTAATCAAGGCATCAATTACCTTAGATGCAAGATCAATGTTTATCTCATATTCTAATGGTTGAAGCCATGCTGTCCTCAGTACAACAGGCTTGATGTAGGTATGATCTGTATCAACCATAAAACATATTTCATCTTTATACTTCTCAATGAGTTGTTCAGGGATCCTTACCCTCTTTTTATTTCGGTCTTTGAATACATTAAAGTATTCATCCATGATTGTTTCAAAATTATCTCCCAGTGATGTTATATGTTCACTGATCTACATGGTGACCGGTTTTGTGCTATCCCATTTCACATCTCCTACTGATGGGAATGTTTCTTGAAAGTAGAAGAAAATACACATTATGAGTGAGCCAAACTTACATGTGTTTGACATCGCATTCCTGATAGTATTTAAATTATCTTTTAACTAATTCAGTAGAAGTTTAGATAAGTCCAACTGTGTTCCTTTCTTCACAATCTTATACGCTGTGTCCATTGCAACGGATGCAATGTTGTTCAATCTGTTGGATTGGAAGAATTTTTAGCCTAGAACACATGCACCGAATTTCATCTCATCATCGATTATGGTGGAAACTTTCAATCCTTTTCCATCCCATTTGGCTCTTGTCATATCCTCGATCTCGGCCTTGGGTGGATGCTTTAGTGCTTTTACTTTCTCAGTTACAAGGTAACTAGTGACCGCATGGATAACATCTTGGGTTATCATCTTCAGTTCATCTAACCAAAGTTTATGATTGTGCATTTGGCTTAGTACCAACCGAATCCACTCGGTTTTGAATACCTTCGGGAACATTAGGGCATTGGTGAGCCCTTTTACTTCTATACGCTTATGTTCATCTTTTAGTGTTCCATCTTTGTTGCATAGCTTCTTATAAGATTCTTCAACTTCTGAATCACCTATCTTTGTAATCTTGCAGTGTATAAATGATCGAACATCTTCCACGACAAAATCCCTAGCTGGTATTCGTGAGAACACTTCAGCATCATTGGCTTGTGAGGCAACCTTAGGTTGAATCTTATAGCTTGGTTCCTCACATGCTGAATTCTTGATGAGCTTGAACTCATCCTTCTTTGTGTTCTTCGATTTCACAGTTCTTGATGTCGTGGCCATTTTTAAGATTTAGGGCTTTCTGTGAAATGTGTGAAACATAATTGTCAGTTCTATAGAACTTACTCTTATATGTGTAATAATTTCTGATCTGCGTGGAGTGCTCTGTGTCGAGTTGTGGTCGCTTTGTGATCCTGTTGCTTTCTACTTGAAAATCACTCTTCGTCACTCTGCTCTGGTCGTGGTGAACAATGAGACCGACCAGTCACCTTTTCTTAGCCGTTTGACCTAAAAGGTGTGTCATAAATGCTTACCAACTCCTTGGTGTGTGAAGACGGAGTTTGTCGATGAAGAAATAACGTTTTGGTGTGATCATTTATACCTTTTTCTTTTACCGACAGGTTTCAGTATTGCAAAGCACTTGTTCACTTTGCTCGGTTACCGACGAGGCTCGATTTATACTTAGCAACTTTGCTTTCTTATGGTTAAGCGACGCTTCTTGGTAAGTGTAGGCGGTCTCAGCTTTGAGTGTGTACCGACGGATTTCAGTATGTATGCCTGACAACATAGTTATCACATATTTCAACAAGTAATACCATGATGCATCTTTCTTATGCTAATTTGGCATTTAATCAATATATTATGGAACTGATGTAAAATAATAACTTGGGGTAATGCAGTTCCATACTTTTTTTGCTTAGGTGGGGGTGGTGATGTCACTGGATCCATTGGATGGGGTGTCACCATTTGCATTGTTTGGTCCAACTTTATCATTGTTTGAAGCTCTTCTCCACATTTTGTCTCTTTCCCTTCAGATGTATTCAATGGTGTTTCCATTGGGATATATGATGGTCTCTGCCATTCAGTCTCTGCAGTCTTTCTTGAGATGACCAACTTTATGACAGTGTAAGCATGTCATTCTGGGGTTAGTCCAGCCTCTAGACTTTCTAGTCCACTATCTCATATAGTTTGCAGCAATGTGACCAAATCTTCCACATTTTGTACAATTTGTCCAAGTGTTGTAATCCCATACATACTGGTTACCGACTCTCTTCGGTTGATAGGGAGTTTCTTGACCTTTCGGTTTCCATGCTTGCCTTTTCTTTTTCTAGCATTCAAGAGTTGTGTGCCCATTTATTTTTCAAGTAGGACAATATTTGTCCATGTAGGTTTCCTTCTTTGTTTGTTTCATCTCAGACTTTTCATATGCTTTATGTCCTTTCTTGTTACATTTATAACAAAATCCTATGAATGAAGATGTAGATTTAGTAATATCTTTCATTTTGTCTCTACATACATTTGATGTATGGCCTTGCTTTCCACAGTGATTGCATGTAATCTTTCTTGGTCTTGGATTTGCATAGAAATTCTTTGGATCAATTTTATTTGATGATTCTCCATTCTCGGTAAAACCTAGACCATTGTTGGTGTTTACTCTTCGTTGTCCTTCAAGAAAACCATCCATTCTTTTATTGCTTTCTTTAGCTTTCTTGATAATTTCATTATGCTGCTGCTGAATTCTTATTTCATGTTTCAATTTTTCATTCCCATCCCTTAGCTCACCGATAGCTTCTATTCTTTCAATGAGTTCAACATTCATTATGTTTGCCTCTTGACTCATAAGAATAATATGATTTGTAACTTCATGGTGTTGCTCTGTCAATCTTTGTATTTCAAATTTTTTTTCTTGCAGCTTTTCTGTAATCTTTCTTCTATCATCAATAGCTACTGTTCTTTCTTGCTCTGCTTGTCTAGCATTGTTCATGACATCAATTATCCTTACCATTTGTGTCTCTTGACCGATTTTTAGGGATTTAACTTGTCTAGCTAGATGTTGATTAATTTCAGTTAGGCTTGTGATGCTTTCTTCTGATGTATCTGATGCTTTGCTTGTAGTTGATCCTGAAGACTCAAAGAAATCTAGTATCTCTTCCTCATGATAATCTGTCTCATTACATCGAGATGCAATAATCTTTCTTTCATCTAACAACTGTCTCATGTTGATTCTAGCTTCTTTATATTGTTCATAGAAGATATGAATTTCAAGCTTCTTATTCTCAATATTTTTATCTAGTCTGTACTTCTCCATTGTATGATATTTTCTCTTAAGCCTTTAATATTTTTCAAAGAAGAGACTTAGCTCTGATACCAATTGTTGGAATTAATGGGAAGTGTGTACTGAGAGGGGAGGGGTGAATTAGTACCTCTAAAACTTGTGTATCCTTTAATCAATTAACCTTTGTGTAATCAATTGTATATCCATTCAATCTAATCTATACTATCTTGATGTGAGTTATATCAATTCATAACATTAACATACATGTAAACATTCATAGAAACATTCATGAAAGTAATTGACACATAACACAAGATATGATATTGCAGAAAACTTCTGTGAGGAAGTAGAAACAGCGGTGGGGATAGCACCCACAAAATTTTCACTATCTGCAGATTGGAAGGGATCGGTTAAGGCTTACAATTTGATCACTTTTGATGATCTACCCTGTTAAGAGTGTTGGTGGAGACCTGTTAAAGTATACTCGGTTAAGAGCTTTAGCAACATTGTTGAGTGTGCACTCGGTTAAGAGATTTATAGTTGGATTATTAAATCCACCTTCCTTGAAAGGATTTTTACACTTTGCTCCACTTGTTAGAATGATAGAAAATTACAAATTGACCTGGTAAATGTAATCTCCTATTGTTGATATAGATCCAATTAAGTTTACATGAATACGATTATCACCTTATGTGATTGAGTGATACCTTTGATTTTTGGTAGCCTTTGTTCTTGGTTCTTTCTAACCAATTTCATCTTTTGTTGTTCTGGTTCTTGAAACCTTCAATCTGATCCATAGATGTGCTCATAGGCTTCATTCATCCTCTCTTCCATATTCACATCCTTTTTATAATGAATGATTGCATCATCTATTTATAAGATGGATTGACATCATTAAGTTTCATGAAAAACAATGTTAACTATAAGATCAGGTTTACAACTTGTACCTTGATCTCCTAGTCTATGTGTTTTAAATCAGTTAGACTAATTAAAGCACTTACATTCATGTTCCTTGTCCCTAAAGAAATGGATTTAAAAACAAATCAAGATTCTCTAAATATATTCTAATGGTTTTATCTGACGTGGAAGTTAGATCCAATTTTTGCGGGTTGCAACTAATTCTCGGTTCGTGACGGTCGGTTATGCTTGACTGTCTTTCGGTTTTGTTCTCTCGGTTGCTCTTTAACTGTCTCTTTGGTTTGCACTTTATCCTATATGTCAGGTTCCTCTGTTGGGTTCCTCTTTATCCTTTTGCTTTGCAATTTTGGTGTACACACAAAGTTGTGTCGTCAGTTCTCTTTGTACTTAGTCATTTTGGTGATCTCTTTATAACTAATTTTTGGTTTGCTCTTGTTTTGTCTTTCGGTGTATGCTTACTGAAAGTGTTGTTTACATACTAATGACAAGTTAATGTGATCAAAGTCTGCATGGTGATTTTTTAATTCTGACACATTTATATACTCAAGCTAGGGAGAGCTACAACATTTGCAGTTGTAGAACAAAAGTTTGGTATTGTATGGCATTTTTATATTACATATTTTGTTTCCATCAATGCCAAAGGGAGAGATTAATGAACTACAACTGATTGTATGTTTGTAGTCATTTTGTTGATAGTCAATCGAGTTGCAGATATGATGATAAACATTAATTAGTTAATGTATTGTCATTGATGTCAACTTATTTGAGTATCATTATGGTAACAAACATCTATTATGGATTGAAGATCTGGATCAAACAAAGTTTATGTGGTCATTAATTGAAGAGTTCTATATACACTAAGTAACAGTGAACACCAAGTAAATACAATGTATACCGAGCACAATGATAACCAACACACCATGATTTTGACCGAGAAATTTAACCAAACTGAGGCCGACTAGAATGATGAGTTGGGAATTGATGATTTCGAGGTAAATGATAAGGTTTGTTATGGTGATAAAACAGTTATGAAAATTCAAGGAAGATTGGACTACGAAGATTGAAACGTGTTTTTAACACAACTGTCGAGGAAGGTTTAAGCGACAAAACCAACGATGGAGATTAAGCGGAAAAATCTAAAGGATGGAAATTAAATGAGTTATGATGTCTATATAAGAGACAAGAGATTCATTTTTAAACACACTTGATGTGCACACATGCAAATTTCATGCATGGCTAATCAAACTGGTTAAAGATAGAATCGAGCATTTTCTGCAGACATTACCGAGCGACAAAGGAAAGAGCATTAACCGAGCAGAACAAAGTATGAAGAATAAAATGAACTGAAGTGAACAAATTGATCAGAGGTATTATGTACTTAGCATAGATTTGAAAATTTGCAAACAGAGTTGTATTTGAATCAGATCATTACTGTACCAGTTTAACCATTGTTACAGATAAATCTCTTAACCGAGTAGGACGTGAAAGTATTTATTATGACATTATAATGAATGTTGAGTGTTTTCTTGTTGACCCCATAGTGAATGATTGGTCAAGAGATAACTGTTAGTTTCAAATCTTCTAACCAGGTCACATTTAATAGTGTGCATTGTAACATTTAATAGGGTTGAATCTTAACTGAGCTCACTTCAGAAGAGTGAAATATTTTGGGTTACCGGTCCCAGGTGGTTTTTCCCTTAGCAGGGTTTCCACGTTAAAAATCTGTGTCAATGTGTATGATTGTTGTGGATTGTTATTTTAATTTACACATTACTTTATCTGCATTTATCGGTAATCACAATATTAATTAACTGCTACTCGATAGATGACTATATAACTATATGACTAAAGTTTGAGATTATAGTATACAATTCACCGAATTGATTTATATATTTGAAATTGTTGTTATATACATCTGGGAGAATTTGGGATTGTAGGATAATTGAGAACCAATTCATTCACCCCCCTCTCAGTTATTCTAACATATCGGTTGTATGTAAGAAAGCCATATTTGAATCTAAGCTATAAAATGTATTTATTTAATATTGGGTAAAGTTATATAATAAAGTACTTAGTATTAAATTGGGTTCAATGGTTTTGTAATCTCATAGTTTTATTCAAATGATTTTATGTAATATCATTTGGTGATTTTTTTTGAGCTTCTTTCTCTAAAGAAACCACAAGGGTAGTTGTCTAAGGTTGGCTAATTGGGGTTTTGAGTATCCTTCCAAAGAGTGCATATGTGAAGCATGACATGTGATGTGTGGATTCTTTTTTGGGCATAAGGAGGGTGCATTGGAGAGGCTTGATATTTCAGAGGTGTTCATGGAGGCTCTAAAGATGTATTATAATGTTTATTTTTAAATAATACATTGAGCATGAATTCTTTTGAAGGTTGGTGTTTTTCCTCTTGAGGGTTTTCCCAAGGTATATAAACTTTCATCTTTTGATAGGCACGTTGTCTATTATCTTGCATGTGGATTCTAAATACTTGTTTTCATAGATTTCTCTTTTGGATCATGTAGAAATTGTATTATATGGATGAAAGTTTCCTTTCAAAGTGTATGTTGGTGTTTTCAATTGATTCCTTATACTTTTTGAAGATTAGCTATATATTATGATTAATGATTTTAGACAATTAGTAAATGAACATGGAATTCAATTCCCTCTGCACATCAACCTTTGCTAACCCAGGTTGTCTCCCTTCTAGGTTCGAACCATAATAATGAGTACCATTTTTTCCAAATCAAGATAGTGATTTGACATTTTTACCAAATCTTTACTTTAGGATACCTATAGCACTTAAATCGTTAAGTGTTTGAAGATGATGCAAACTAGTTGTTAGTGTGAATAAGGTTATTTCCTAACCAAACATTATTGGGAACATATTCACATGTTAAGTTTTCTTAGGCCTAGGTGTCATTTTTAAAAGTTATTTATAATGGTTCTATGATCACCTCATTTACTTTTAGTTATCTAGGAATTTAATTTTTCATCACGCATTTAATGTTTGTGGCATGTTAGTTGTTGATACTACATCACACATTGTCTTTATAAGAAACACATTTCATATTCTTCTGTGTTCAATCAATGCATTCTTATTATGCAAGTTATCTTTCCATTCAATCTTGTGGAAGTTATTTTGTCCTGCAAAGATTCTGGTGGTCTTGAGGATTCACCTATCTACTCTTGTGAGGAATTAGAGCTCTAGTGGTGTAGAGATATTTTTGGATATGAGAGTTTTCATATGGATTGATGTTTTTTCCAGGTGAATTTTGAGGTTTCATTAACCTCACAGATGAATCTATGGCTTTGAAGCCTCCATTACTTTTGAAAGACCCAAGAACCTAAGGATCTACCAAATAATCAAAATTGAAGACCTTGAATTAGGAGCCAACATAGATTTTTTATTAATTATGGTTGTACAAATTTGTACTTGGTTGTACAACTTGTACTATTATATCATCTTAAAATGGAAGCACTTCCATTTTGGTAGGTTTAGAACCCTCGTTTAGTACATTTTCATATTAGATTTGCATTTAGGATGCACATGCACTTGATTCTACATTTCTAGGTGAAATTAGGGTTAGGGTCCTTCAGGACCTCCTTAATCTCCCTTTCTATGATTCCATCTTCTCGGGTAGAATCTATGTATTGATTCTCCTAAATCTTCATCACACTTACTCTTTGGCCTCTGTGTCTCTATCTGACATCCTGATATGTTTTCTCACCTCCCTGGGTCCCTAGTTGACCTAGGAATCCTACAGATTGCCCAAGGTGACCATCCTGAAACCTCAGTTCAGGGTTGAGTTAGACCCTGACCTAGGTCAGGGTTGAGGTAGAACTTGACCTAGGTCGAGGTTAAGGTCGACCTCGACCCCTGTCAGGTGATGGTCCCTGCTTTCAAATTTGGAGCCTATCGGGGTTCTAAAACTTAAAATAGGTCCGCGAGTCTGAATGCAGAAGTGTTTTCACCAATATTTGGAATAATACATCCCCTCCTTGGTTGGTGATTGTAATTGGACCATAATTCAAGGTGAAATTTGAATCTGGGTCCCTTGCATTTCCCTAGGAGGTCTATATTGAGATCTCTATATAAACACTCTCTTTTACCTTCATTTGGACATGAAAAAGAATTGTAAGTTGTTATGATGCAATTATGATTTTGACATGATGATGAAGCAAGAAAGAAAGAGAATGATATAGAAGGACAGGACATGATGATGCATTAATACATTTTCAAGCACTTTGTAGACAAGCCATTGTGGATCTTCTTTGGAGAAAGAGAGATATCTTCCTTCTTTTCTTCTTCTTGAATCCACCATTTTTCAACCTTCAAGCATTCAAAGGACATTATCATGGGGTAGAAATTATGGATTGTGAGTTTGGTAGGAGTACTTTAGCCTTGGGGGCTTGGTATGCTTTCTTTATCACATTCAAATCTATGCATTGCTTTCTCATTTTCAATTCATGTTAGGGTTTTTAATCTAGAGGATTAGATCTTGACATTACACATTCAAAGCTTTTTCCAAAAGCAATACAAACACATACATTCTACTATATTCGGCTATTTGTGGAGGTGGAGATCACCAAAATGGGGGTTTGACTAAGGAAAAACCCTATATAGCCACCCCAAAACTCCTCTTTTTCATATATTTGCAGGTGCTGTTTCGAGAGTTACAGGTTCAGGAACAGTGAAACAAAGTACAAATCTGGATACCCTTTTCAGCAAACTTCAGAGATCCAAAAATAGAATTTTGATCTGAGACTTTTTAGGTCGATTGTGACCTAGGGTGCAATCAGAAATTTTGGCAAATGGTGACATTCACTTGAGGGTGCAAATTGGAACTGTCTCAAAATAGAAAAATATTCCTAGGTTTTGTTCGTCTCTACGTTTCCATTCCAGATCCGGTCTCATATTTTCTAGAAACTCAACACAGGCTTTAGAAAATGACATTTTCAAATCTGCTATGATGTAAGGTTGGTATTTTACTCCATTAATCTTTGTTCCCAATTTCAATACAATCTTCATATACTTTCAATACAAATTAAATGTAAAGGATTAAATTATGGCGTTGGTCTCTTCTACATATGAACATCTATTTTACAAATACTATCTAGGAGATCAACACATCATCAATATTATCTTCTTTACATTTTGGTGAACCCGCGATAGACAACTCTTTCTCTTTGGTGTTAGATTTACATTTCATATTAATATCTTTCATGCATATAAAAGTAGGTTTTATTTTATGCTCTTGCATTTATATTCCAAAAATACGTAAAAATATATAAAATTTCTTTAAAACACAAAAAATATTTACATGCTTGTTATTTTATTGTGTGTTCAATATGTATGACTCTTGTTTTGAATACTTTGATGAAGATTTTATTGTACAAGAAAATAGATCCCTTAATGAGGTACATGTAAGTGAGAATGAAAATGGTTCGAATGAGATCTCCATGTATTCCCATTTCATCATCCTCCACAACTTCTCCAATTGACCTTTACCATAGGATGTGTGCATGGTTACCTTCATACTCCTGTATTTTCAGCATTGAGGCGCCTAGAATGTTATTCCCAAAACCTTTGATGACGGTAAAAGGATGTCCTTGAATGACTATTATGGGTAAACCTAAAGATCCTTTGGATTCCTTTAATAACACAGATTCTGTTTCACATGCTTATCGTACATGGAATAATCCTCAACGTACTATTCCAACCTCTTTACCTCATTCTCAACCCATGCTTTCTCAAGCACCTAGGTTACCTTATTCCTTTAAGGAGTATGACTTAGTTGAGAAATTACGCGCTACTCCAGCGAAGATCTCTTTATGAGAATTGCTTCAAACTTCTCCTACATATCATGAGGCATTAAAAAAAGCTTTATCTACTCTTCCGGCTCTGCCTCCTAATCAAGAAAACATTAATTCATTCTTGGAGTGCATGCATACTATGCCTTCTGTACCTCCTATTGTGTTCACTAATTATGATTTACCTTCTGTTGAGGTGCAGAATCAATATGATGCTCTTATGGTTGTTGTTTCTATTAATCATAGTATCATTTGTAGAACATTAATTGACAATGGATCTGGGCTTAATGTTTGTAGCATGGATATGCTCAAGGATATTAAAGCCAATCTCATGACCATTCAACCGGATAATATCCCTATTCATGGATTTGATAATATTGCAAAGAGAACTTTGGGTATTATTACGCTACCTATCAAAGTTGGTCCAGTCCTTCACACACCTATTCATGTCATGCCTCGACCTCTCAATTGTAACCTTTTGTTATGAAGACCTTTGTTACATACTATGCATGTGATTCATTCTACTCTACATCATAAGGTTAGGCTCATTTATAATAATTTGATGTATACATTACATGAGGATGATGCGCCAAACCCTTGCTTGAATGCAGAATATGCTAAGATCTCTGAACCCATACAACCAACTAAGGAACCTGAGAAACCTCCTGAAGTCAAACAAGTTGAAGTTCCATCCTCTTCTTTAACTGAAGATTATTGGGGAACATTGGATTTTAATCCTTGTTTTATAGGAGAATACAAAGTTTCTGATTTAGAGTTCATGAAGGAACAAAATGGGTTTGAAAAGAAAGTCTTTATTCCTTCTCCACTTTCTGGGGAATTAAAAAGTAACTTTGTTGCTTCTTCCCTTGAAGAAACAATTGAGACAATAAAACCACATTGTTATGACATTGTGGCATATGCCGCTCCTTTAAATCAATCTGATATGGCCGATAGATATGGATCTAGTTATCATTTACTTAGGAAATCTAGATTCAATGGGAAAGGATGTGGAAAATATGAGCAAGGTATACAAGTTCCCTTGGACAATGAAGTTTATGATTATACTTATGGGCTAGGATTCAATCCTTATAAGAAACCATCGACATTTCCTCTTAATGTTAATCATATATGTGGTGGACACTTAAAATTGGTTAACCCGCTTCTCCTTGACATGGATCAAAAACCTAGCTTGGATATTTTTCCTGAGGATGAAGTCTTGGCTATTTTTTTAGGAGCTTATCAAGATTTACCTTCGTTTCATCATAAAAGAAGAAATCCTTGTTGTTTGAATAATGAAGCCTATTTTGGAGAACGTGATGAACAGGGTATTTCTCCTTTGCCAATGGACTCTCCCATACAAAGTAATTTATTAATAACTGAGACTACGGAAGTTCAAATGGATGAGAATGATTCTGAAAAAACAATCAAAGTGGGAAAATGTTTTAACCAAGATGAACATGATCAATTGGTTTCCCTTTTTCTTGAAGATAAAGATATATTTTCTTGGACATATTCGGATATGCTGGGTATAGATCCTAAGATAGTGACTCACAATATTGTTCTTAAACCTAATGTCAAACCCATGAAACAAAAAATCCGAAAGATGAATCTGGGCATTGCTTTGTTAGTTAAAACTAAAATTGAAAAGTTATTAGGTGCTGGGTTCATCCTCTCTATCAATTATTCTGAATGGATTTCCAATATTGTGGCTGTTTCTAAAGGAGAGAATAAGATAAGGATGTGCACTGATTTTCAAGATTTGAATAAAGCATCCCTAAAAGATGATTTTCCCCTACCCAATATTGATATGATTGTGGATTCGACAGCGGGTCATGCTTTATTGTCTTTTATGGATGGGTTTTCAGGTTATAATAAAATATTTATTCCTATAGAAGATCAACTTAAAACCACATTTATCACACCTTTGGGAACATTCTATTGGGTCATGATGCCTTTTGGATTAAGAAATGCGGGAGCAACTTATCAACGTGCTATGACCTTGATTTTCCATGATTACATCCATAAGATTCTAGAAGATTATGTAGATGACATCTTGGCAAAATCTATACAAAGAAAGGACCATGTGTTCATTTTAAGAGAAATATTTGAAAGGATTAGGAGTTATAATATGAGATTAAATCCTAAGAAATGCATTTTTGGAGTTGATTCTAGTAAATTATTAGGATTTATAATTTCTAAGAGAGGCATAGAAGTGGATACTAAAAAGATTGATACTATCGTTAATATGCCTCCTCCTAAGAATATTTCTCAATTACATAGTTTACAAGGAAAAAATCAATCTATCTGTCACTTTTTTTCTAAATTAGCTGATAGAACTGTTCCTTTCACTTCTTTACTTAGAAAAGATACCACCTTTTGTTGGAACCAGGAATGTAAACAATCCTTTGAGAAATTTAAGGAGTATCTGGCTAATCCTCCTATTTTACAACCTACCCAATTCAATAAACCCTTCTATCTATATACTTCTACCACTTCCCATGTTGTGAGTGCATTATTAGCTCAACATGATAGTGAAGGTAAGGAAAGACCGGTATAATACATCGGTCAGACTTTGCTGGACTATGAAACAAGATATACCGATTTAGAAAGACAATGCTTGGCTTTAGTTTATGCTTGTAAAAAACTCAGGAATTATCTATTGAATGTTGAGGTTAAGGTAATTGTAAAATTTGATCCTCTTAAACATCTTTTCTTAAAAAATGATCTCTCTGGTCGTCTGGCTAAATGGGTGATGTTACTGAATTCGATCTTAATTTCATTCTTCAAAAATCCATTAAAGGACAAGCTTTAACTGATTATCTAGCTGAAGCTCCGTGTCCTGATTCTCATACAAACTTCGCCTCAATAGAATTCCCCGATGAGAATATTTTAGCTATTAAACAAGAAGATGTTTGGGAATTATATTTTGATGGTTCTAGATTTAAGATAGCTTCTGGTGTAGGCATCGTCTTGGTCCCTCATACAAATAAACCAATCCCTATGTCATATAAATTGACCTTTCCTTGTACTAATAATATTGTGAAATATGAAGCTCTTATAGCTGGCTTACTAGAAGCTTCATCCCTTAATATCAAAAACTTGGAAATATACAGGGATTCACAATTGATTGTTGAAAAAATCAAAGGGGTTATCAGACTAAGAATTATAAAATGTCACAATATAAAGAATTGTCTCTTGATATCCTTTCACAATTTTCTTCTTATATGATTCAGACTTTACCTAGGAAACATAATCGACATGCAGACGCCATGGCAAGTGCAACTTCCTTGGTGTGTCTGGAGAATAATGCTAAAGACTTTCAATTTACTATACATACTCTTAAACAACCTACAATTTCTAATAAGGGTAATGTTGATTGTTGTAACTTACATTTGGATGAATGGTATTCGCATATCTTTCAATTTTTCAAAGACAATACATTCCCTGAATCGACAACAAGGAACATGTGTAACCGTATTAGGAAGCTTGTTGCATGATATATCATTTTGGGTGATACTCTTTACAAATGCTCTTATAATGGTTTGTTATTAAGATGTCTTGGCAAAACCAAAGTCCCGATATCTTTAGCAGAAGCTCATTCTGATTCTTGTAGAGGACATTTTGGTGGGAAATCTTTAGTTAATAAACTTCTTAGAATGGGATATTATTGGAAAACAAGGGAACAAGATTCCTTTACATTTGTTAAGAAGTGTCCTCAGTGTCAGAACATGGTAATTTAATTCATGCTCTTGCTCATGAGCTTCGTAATCCAGTTGCTCCATGGCCTTTTAGCATTTGGGGATTTGAGCTTATTGGAAAAATTCACTAGCTTCTTCTCAAGGACATACGTTCATTCTCACAGCTATAGATTACTTTACAAAGTGGGTAGAGGCTATTCCTCTCCGCTCTAAGATTTTGGATGTTATTTGTGATTTTATTCTTAATCATATTATAGCACGATTTGGTATTCCTTCAATGATAGTTTTAGATAATAGTACTTCCTTCAAAAATAAAGAAGTCACGAAATTCTTGGAGAAATATTGTATTCAACACATATTTTCTACTCCCTACTATCCTCAATCTAATGGTCAAGCGGAAGCATTGAACAAAGTTATTGAACAAATCCTAAGAAAAATAGTCAATAAGCATGCGAAATATTGGCATACTCAACTTACTTATGCTCTATGGGCTTATAGGACTAGTGTCTGCACTGCCACAAACACTTCTCCTTATAATATTGTTTACGGTACTGATGCTATTATGCCATTAGAATTATAAATACCTTCTTTACGTGTTTCATTCCATGGGATAATTGATAAAGATACCTTCCGGGAACAACGATTACAAGAATTAGTGATGTTGGATGAACAATGAATAAATTCTTTGGAACATATTAAGGCTTTTCATAAATCACTCCAAAACAATACAATCATAAGGTGATTGAGAGGTCATTTTTGGTAGGTGATTTAGTCTTATATGAAAATAAAAGGAGTGAATGCTTTACCTGGTGAAAAAGGGAAATTCAAACCTAATTGGCTTGGAGCTTTTGTGGTTATTGAGGATTTTACTTTAGGTGCTTATAAGATTACTAATATGAATGGTGTTCCCCTTAAGGAACCTATTGATATTATGCATCTCAAACGTTATTATCCCTAATACATCAACTTTTCTTTATGTATTTATGTATTCCCTATAGAATGGTTATGTCTATTTTATAGGTTATATGATTTAAATACATTCTTGCATTCATTTAATTTATTTTCTTTATGTTAAGTTTTTGTGTATTAATGAAAAGAACAAGTAATCAATCATAGAACTAACTGGAGAAGAAAATTTTTCATATATAAATATCCAAGAGTTTGGTACATATATGGCACATATGCCATGGTTATCAATCTCTATCTCTATGCTTTGAGCGTTGGTGGCTCCCAGCTCTTTCTGCCCTGTGGTGTGATGCTGAAGATCTTGGTATAGTAGTCCGTGTGCGACTCCTCGATATGCTCATCTCATAGTTGCACTCCTGAGCTCTCTGTAGGTCAGCCATCAATCTCTCTTCCCTTTCTTTGCACAACCTCAGTTCTCGGTGGACGCATGTAAAAATATCTGCATGTCAGCCAGGATCTCTCTGTCCAATAAGGGACTCTCGCTCACTAGCTAGTAGTCGGTATGATAAATAGGTATCCTTCAGAACCTCAAATACAAAGTTCCTCCACTCCGCTACACTATCTGCAGAATTCAAACATATCTATCCTTTAGTACTTCTTCTAGCCAAACTTTTACTTTAAATATTTTAATCAATTAAATAAATCTTACCTGGATCTCCCTCTTGAGTATCAACAAAGGATCTAGATGGTGGGGTCATGGAGTGACTACCCTCTCCTCACTCATTGCGTCTAGGTCTAGGCGGTGGTGTCTCTGTGTGTACACGAGGAGGTCATCGTGATCTCAATGGAATAGCATGGGTCACCTGATCATCCACACGAGTACTACCACCTGGGGGCATATCCTCTGCTCTCTCATATGATCCCTTATCTTCTCTCTCCTCCTCCATGGGATCTCCCTTAGGGAAGGGCTCCTCCTCATCTCTATGATCCTCCTCCTTCTCATCTGGCATATCACCACCTTGGTGCATCCTCTCTGAAAGACTTGGATCACCTGTAGGGTAGTCATCAGGGAAGATGGGATGGGCCCCCTTTAGACTCCAGTATATGATATACTCTCTTCTCACCCCTGGATGAGATACAGTAGGGTCCACCTCTATATCCTCTATCTCATCTGTATCACTATCAACAATATCTTCTACTGTAGGTCTGTGTATGGCACCAGGTCTCTGGTAATATCTCGTAGGATATCCATACTGAGGTACTATCCGAGGGACTCCCTGTGTCAAACCAAATTGCCTCATAACTCTATCATAATAATATGGCATCAATGCATGACTAGTAGGACCCTCTAGTAGCTTGCGCTACTGGGAGTGTCTCAACTGGTGTTGAGTATCTAGTCATCCTGTCATCTGATAGTATGTTCTCCATATCACATCCACACCTGGTATATGGTCAAAGCATACCCTCCAAAAGAGGATATCTCCGTACTGCCAGACATCCCCGAGCGGATAAGAAAAGGTTCTCGGTGTGCTCGCATCTACCCTCACTGGAACATCCTGTGGTTGTGTACATGCGTAATGCTAAAACATCCACACCTGTAAAAAGGTGCATGCCTTAAGACTCTCCTGCTGAAATCTTACTAGCTGACTCAACTCATGGTAAAGATGGGCTAACATGTTGTGCCCCCATGAGAAAACAACTCTGTCACCCTCCATCCTACGTACAAGATCGGTGAATGGTGCTAAGAAAGCTGTACCCTTTGTGTTGGGTATCACAACCAATGAGAGTATACATAGCATCACTCTTCGTACCAAGGGTGTCAGACGTGCTAGAATGGCTAATAAAGTGATCTGATTTGATCGGGTCCTCATCTGTGGTACTCATCCCAAACAATACTCCATCTAAAAATACCTCAAGTGGACCCTGTCGTACTCTCTGTCTAACAGGCTCACCTCAGACTGGAAGTCATAGGATCCTGTACACATCCTGCAATGTGATCGTGATCTCTCCTGATGGAAGATGGAAGGAACAAGTGTCCTCATCTCATCTCTCTATCATGGCTAATATCATGGACCAATGGAACCGAATCTATGGTAGTATTTCTACCCAGTACAATCCTACATCTCTTAGTAACTGTATATCCTCATGTTGTAGCTCAGACATGTTATCTTTGACAGGCAATAGAACCCCTCTAAAGGGATGCTCTCAGAGACGGACAAGATCATGTAGCACAAACAACATCATATTAGTCATCTATCATCAAATAACTAGAATTATCACTTGACCTAGTCAAGGTCAACCTTTTTGGGTCAGGGTTGACCTTTTTGGGTCAAGGTCAACCTTTCTGGGTCAGGCTCAACCTTATTGGGTCAGGGTCAACATTATCCCCAGAAAGGACTGGACCTTCCCAGTTATGGTTTACCTGCCAAGGTAAGGATTGACATAACTGGTTCAGGGTCAACCTTTTTGGGTCAGGGTTGACCTTCCCTATAAAAACAAGAATTTCTCAATTAAAACATCAAAAACAAGGCACCTACCTTAGGGAGTGGTTGTCCGCTGGCCAGACACTCTCTCAGGACCTCCACGCGACTCGCTTGTAGTTCCTCTCTCTTTGGCATCTTACTCCTCAATTCCAAGCTTTCAAAATGGTAAGAATGAGAAGGAAGTGCTCTTCATCTTATTTACAGCTTCAAATTAGGGTTTTATTATGGTTTCCTTAGGTTTTTCTTAGGGTTTCATTTGAATTTACTTAGGTCAAATTTGAATTTCCTTTTACATGCATTTAGATAGACATTCAAACTATTCATCATAACTTGAGTTTGGTAGCTCTGTTTTCAGTATCGTTAGTGGCGTTGGAATTATGATTCAGATACCTAACCTCCTAAATAGGTTTAGGAAGATTTTGAATCTTTATAAATAGTTTAGGAAAGCACTTTTTCAACAAATTGCATATCCAATGTATAAATCTAACTTTATCACCCCGTTTCACCTTTCAAAATTAGTAAGCCAAAACAGGGGGGGCATAAGGGGCTCTATGAATTTCTCAAAACCATCTTAGTAAGGCTTAGGTGCTCTATGGATTTTCATTAACCCTATGTTGCAGGTTGCGAATACTAACAGTTTCTTACAGAATCTCGACATTGAGGACTTGTATATATCCTTTTTACTTTACAATGTTTTCCTACTTTAGCTTGCATGTTCATGTAGTGTCATACCTAAGATAAAGTGGGGGCTAAATGTATCATATTAAAATGGAAGCACTTCCATTTTGGTAGGTTTAGCACCCCCATTTAGTACATTTTCATATTATATTTTCATTTAGGATGCACATGCACTTGATTCTACATTTCTAGGTGAAATTAGGGTTAGGGTCCTTCAGGACCTCCTTAATCTCACTTTCTATGATTCCATCTTCTCAGGTAGAATCTATGTATTGGTTCTCCTAAATCTTCATCACACTTAGTCTTTGGCTTCTGTGTCTCTATTTGACATCCTGATATATTTTCTCACTTCCTTGGGTCCCCGGTTGACTTAGGAATCCTACAGATTTCTGAAGGTGACAAGCCTGAAACCTAAGTTCAAGGTTGAGGTCGACCCTAACCTAGGTCAAGGTTGAGGTCAACCTTAACCTAGGTCAAGGTTGAGGTTGAGGTTGACCTAGGTCAAGGTTGAGGTCAACCTTACCTAGGTCAAGGTCGAGGTCGACCTTGACCCCTATCAGGTGATGGTCCCCGCTTTCAAATTTGGAGCCTATCGGGGTTCTAAAACTTAAATTAGGTCCCCGAGTTCAGATGCGGAAGTGTTTTCCTTGATATTCAGATTAATAAATCCCCTCCCACGTTGGTGATTGTAATTGGACCATAATTCAAGGTGAAATTTGAATTTGGGTCCCTTGCATTGCCCTAGGAGGTATATATTGAGATCTCTATATAAACACTCTCTTTTACCTTCATTTGGACATGAAAAATAATCATAAGATGTTATGATGCAATTATGATTTTGACATGATGATTAAGAAAGAAAGCAAGAGAATGATATAGAAGGACAGGACATAATGATGCATTAATACATTTTCAAGAACTTTGTAGACAAGCCATTATGGATCTTGTTTGGAGCAAGAGAGATAACTTCCTTCTTTCCTTCTTCTTGGATCCACCATTTTCAACCTTCAAGCATTCAAAGGAAATTATCATGGGGTAGCAATTATAGATTGTGAGTTTGGTAGGAGTACTTTAGCCTTGGGGGCTTGGTATTCTTTCTTTATCACATTCAAATCTATGCATTGCTTTCTCATTTCCAATTCATGTTAGGGTTTTTAATCTAGAGGATTAGATCTTGACATTACACATTCAAAGCTTTTTCCAAAAGCAATACACACACATACATTCTATTATATTCGACTATTCATGGAGGTGGAGATCACCAAAATGGGGGTTTGACTAAGGCAAAACCCTATATAGCCACCCAAAAACCCCTCTTTTTTAGATATTTGCAAGTTGTATTTTGGGAGTTACAGGTTCGAGAATAATGAAACATAGTACAGATCTGGATACCCTTTTCAGCAAATTCCCCAAGATCCGAAAATAGAATTTTGATCTGAGACTTTTTAGGTCGATTG
Source organism: Thuja plicata (assembly GCA_018584345.1). Taxonomy (NCBI): domain Eukaryota; kingdom Viridiplantae; phylum Streptophyta; class Pinopsida; order Cupressales; family Cupressaceae; genus Thuja; species Thuja plicata. The sequence continues at coordinate 1,258,483 of MU224887.1, forward strand.
TGACCTAGGGCGTAATCGGAAATTCTGGCAAATGGTGACATTGACTTGAGGGTGAAAATCGGAACTATCTCAGAACGGAAAAATATTTCTGGGTTTTGTTCATCTCTGCATTTCCATTCTAGATCCGGTCTCAAATTTTCTAGAAACTCAACACAGACATCAGAAAAAGGCATTTTCAGATCTTCTATGATGTAAGGTTGGTATTTTACTCCATTAATCTTTGTTCCCAATTTCAATACAATCTTCAAATACTTTCAATACAAATTAAATGTAAAGGATTAAATTATGGCGTTGGTCTCTTCTACATATGAACATCTATTTTGAAAATACTATCTAGGAGATCAACACTCCAATCAATAATTTTCTTCTTTACAATTATATAGACTAGGTGAAATTGACAAAAATAAAGTTGGTTCTTGTATAGATTGAAATATTCTTTGAAATCTATATATTCTATATTTTTTGGCATCATTTTGTATCTTTTATATGTCACATCATACCTACTCCTACATTATAAATCAATGGCTTTGTAATCTCCAAGGTTTGTATGCTAGTAGGTCTATTTGATAGTACAAACTAACACACACACACACACACACACACACACACACAAACACATGTATATATATTACATTAAAATTTTTTTTTTCCACTGGCTACTACCATTGGTTTATGCACTCCATATGATTTTTTTAATTCTCTCACAAATACCCATGGAGTGTTGTTGTTTTACCATCATGGTTTTATGTGGTTTTGAGGGCTTAGCACCCCAAGTGGCACAACCTCCAACTTTCTACCCTAGCACCACCCTTAGTGTCACCCCACCCTGATGATGTCATTATCATTGGTGGTAGGGCCTTTTTTCCTTAACCAACAGTGTGGTCATATGGGCCCCTAGGGGCTAGCCCCTTGGACACCTAATTTTTTTTTCATTTTTTTAAGCTTTACCCCAATTGGGAAAATCATAATAAATTTTTCATATGAAGTTTATTTATTTAAATGAGATATCATTGGAAAGTTAATTTAGTGTACTTTCTAGTAAAGTGGGCTATTTTTCGTTTCTTTTATTTTGTGCCATTTTTTCTTAGTTAAATTTAGATCTCCATTTTTGGATCCCGAGCTCATAAAACTTTTCCACAATTTTTGATTTTCATGCTAATTGGAATGTTGGAAAGGTATTATGTATCACTTCATAGCTACGTATGTACATTTTCCATTTTCAACCCTATGTTCATTTTATATAATTTTTTTCCTGTTGGGTATCCTGAAGCATTACTTCGAGATCATATCACTTAAGAAGGTGTCATTTTGATCTTTGCACTTAGTTTCAATTCTAGATCATATTTCAATCAACTATTGCTTCAGCATCTCACTTTAATATTTTCCCACTTGCTCGTTTGCAATAAGACTTATTTTGTTTTCTTATTATGATTCTTGTAAAACTCCTTGATCAAGAGTTTCTAGTGTTTCTACATAGATTTATATAGTCCTTTGATTTCTTATATTGAGGGTTCCTAAGCTTACTCTATAAATTATTGTAGTGCTTCTTTGTAGTAGGTTATCTCATTATGAGGGAGTGTATGTCTCACTTGTCTATCATTTGTATTGAGGGAGATTGATTTGACTTGTAAATGGATCCTTTCATGATGGATGTGATGATCATGATTTGTCATTAGTATACAAGGAAATATTTTTTGAATTGTTGGTAACATGATCACTGAGTGACAACATTCAGACAAGTGCAATGGTCACCGAAACAAACAAGTGCAATGGTCACCGAAACATACAAGTGTAATGGTCACCAAAAATATCTTAGCAAAGTGATCACCGAGATTAGTGAACATCGACAAACAGTTCACAAACATCACTGAGCATAGACTTCAGAGCATACCAAGCACCAGTCTATCGAGAGATTTTTATTCCCAAGAAAAGTGGATTTAAGATACACGTCAGCTAAAACACTTCAGTTTTATAATTAGATTTGTGCTTTTCTATAAAACCGTTTCTTGAGGATCAAGTAAAGCATATGTAATAGTTTAATCAGTTTAATTGATTGTAAACATACAAAATAGGAGATCAATGTCAAGTTGTAAACCTTTGATCATAGAGTTTTTATTATAAAGCATGAAACCTAATTAGGTCAATACATTGTATATATAGATGTATAATCAATCAGAACATGATGATTATAGCCGCAACAGACAGCTATGGATCAGACATAGAGTTTCATGCAGAAGGACGCAAAAGAAAGAATTCAGTTATGAAGAACTAAGATTCAAGGCTACCAAGCAGAATAGAGGTATTAGCCATCACTATAGGTGATACATACATTATGTGAACTTAAAGGATTTGTAATTAGCAATTCAAGATTTCAAGTTATTAGGTCAATAAGTATTTTTGACTACTCTCTAACAATTATAGAAAATAGAAGAAATCCTTTAAGAAGGTGGACTTAACAGTCTTATTGTAAATCTCTTAACTGAGTGCACACTTAACACTGTTGTTAAAATCTCTTAACTGAGTAGACCTAACTAGTCTAAAATGTTACTCCTAATAGGGTAAGATCATCAGAAGTGAACATACTTGTAGCCTTAACCGGCACCTTCCATTCTGCAGATAGTGAAGCTTTGTGGATTTCATCCCCACTATAGTTTTTACCTTCTAATAGGGGTTTTCTGCATTACCAATTCTTGTGTCATGTGTAACTACTTTTCATGAATTTTTATATGAATATTTACATGCAATTACATTTATGTTTTGATATTACATGCATAAGGTAGAAAACCAATATGGTCAATAATGCAAGTAAACATTACTAAAGTTTAAAGTGATAAAAGTTTTAAGGGTACTTATTCACTCTTCCCCTCTCAGTATACACCATTCTATTATTCCAATAATTGGTATCACAGCTAGATCCCTTATTTGGAAAAGTTTAAATCATTTTAGAGAAAAGATCATACAATGGAAAGGTATAAGCTTGACAAGAATATTGAAAATCAGAAGTTGCAGATACAGATCTTCTATGAGAAATACAAAGAAGAAAGAATCAAGATGAGAGAGCTATTAGATGAAAGAAAAGCCATGACATCTTTCTACAATGAAATTTACTATCGTGAAGAGGAGATACCTGATTTGTTTGAGTCATCAGGATCTACATCTAGCAATACATCTGACACATCTGAAGGAAGCATTACAAGTCTGAATGAAATCAATCAAAATCTTACTGAACAAGTAAAGGTACTACAAATTGGTCAAGAGACACAAATGGTAAGAGTTAATGATGTTATGAATAATGCAAGACAAGTTGAACAAGAAAGAACATTAGCTATTGATGATAGGAGGAAGATCACTGAGAAGTTGCAAGAGAGAGAAACTGAAATACAGAGACTTACTGGACATCATCATGAGATCACCAATCAAATAGTTCTTATGAGTCATGAGATAAACCAAGTGAACATAGAACTCAATGGGAAATTGGAAGCCATTGGTTAAGTAAGAGAAGAAAATGAGAAACTAAAGCATGAAGTAAGGATTCAACAACAATATAATGATATGATCAAGAAAGCTAAAGAAAGTACAAAAAGAATTGATGATTATAAGAATGGACAAAGAAGACTCAACAAAAATACTGGTCTAGGTTATACCGAGCATGGAGAATCATCAAATTAAGCTGATCAAAAAGATGTCTACACAAATCCAAGAGCAAAGAAGCAGTCATGCAATCACTATGGAAAACCAAGCCACACATCAAATGTTTGTAGGAGGAAAGAAAAAGGTATTCCTAAATCCACTTCTACATTCATAGGTAAATGTTATAACTGTAACAAGCATGGATACAAAGAACATGAATGTAGATCTAAGGTGAAAAAACCAAAGAAGGAATCCTACATGGAAAAATATTGTTCCACTTGAAAAATGCATGGACACACATCTCATGAATGCATAAAAAAGAAAAAGCAAGTATTGAAACTGAAAGCATAAGAAAATACTTATAAACTGAGAAGATTCGGTAACTCATATGTTTGGGATTACAAAACATGGGTAAATTGAACAACATGTGGTAGATATGGACACATAGCTACAAATTGCATGAGAAAATGGATATGAAGATCAAGGATCTAGAATAACTCTAGAATGGCATGCTTACACTATCATAAGGTTGGTCACCTAAGCAAGGACTGTAGAGGCCGAGTGACAGAGTCAAGCACTTATGATAATGGGAACACTATTGAAGATATCAAGAGAATGAGGAATCAAATGTGGAGGAAAGATTCAAGAAAAAATGATGTTGGACCAAGCACCATAGTTGGTGACACCTCATCCAATGGATTGGGTGATATCACCACCCCCGCCTAAGCATACAAGTAAGTATGGAACTGCACTCTACAAAGTTTTATTTTACATCAGTTCCAATACTCATTGATAATATGCCAAATTAGAATGAATGAAGATGCACTATGGTATTACTTGTTATGAATTTTTGAATCCAGTCTCATCAGTCAATACATACCGAGCATTGTCGGTGTACATATTAAAAACAACCAAGTTGTCAATATAAACCGAGCATTATCAGTAAACATGTAAAATACAATCAAGTCTTTGCTACATACTGAGCATCATCGGTGAGCATGTGAAAAGTACAACTAGTTGTCACTAACCTCAAGCGTTGTATACTCATTGAGGATGAAGACTTTGGTAGGATGCCTGGGCGTCATTGTTACTGAGTGGTGGCTGAAGCATTAATTACACCACTTAGGTTATTTTCTATAAATAGGGCAATAGAGAGCTCATTCATTCACCATGCAAAAATGAGAAAACAACAAAGAAAAGAAGAGTGACTAAGAGCGACAAGTTTGTAGATTGATTAACAATAGATTCAAAGGCCACTCCAACAGATTTCAAACACTCACAACTATCAACCAGTAAGTACCAAGACTTACCGAGCACACATTTCATTTACGGAAGCCCTAATTTCATGAAAAATGGCAACCACCTCGGGAGTCACAAAGATCAAGAACCTAAAGGACAAAAAGATCAACCTGATCAAGAACACAACCTATGAAGAGCCTAAGTATAAATTTTTCCCTGAGGTTTCTTCACAACCCAATGACAAGGGAGCTTTCTCAAGCATCCCTCCTAGGGTTTTTCTAGTTGAAGATATCGGTGCATACATCCACTTCAAGGTTGTAGAGATTAGAGATCTTGAGGTTGAAGAAGCTTACCAGAAGCTTTGCCAAGATGGAAACCTTAAAGATGACCACAAGTACATTCAGGTGAAAGGGTTAACCAATGCCCTAATGTTCCTAAAATAGTTTAAGACCGAGTGGATACAAATTTTACTTATCTGGGTACATGATAAGAAAATGTGGTTGGATGAACCAAAATTGATCACAAAGGATGTAATTCACGTTGTAACAGGTTATCCAATAATCGACAAGGCTAAAGCCCTAAAACATCCTTCTCGCCCGAAGATTGAAAATTTAATTGGTGCAGTATGGGACAACAGAGGTTTGAAATTTAATTTAATCACCGACCCAGAGATGAAGTTCGGTGCATGTGTACTTGGGTACAAGGTATTCCAAGCTAGCTGACTGAACAACATCACATGTGGAGCAGTTGACACTGCCTATAAGATTGTAAAGAAGGGACTGTAATTGGATGTATCCGAGCTGCTACTGAAGCAACTGGAGGAGAATATGAGGAAAATTAGATCAGCCAGATCTAATTCATGTAAGTTTGGTTCACTCCTTATGTGCACATTCTTCTACTTTCAGAATTTCTTCCCATTTGTCGATAATGTCAATTGGGACACAACCCGACCAATAATTGCACAAATTAGTGAGCTAATTAAGTCACTAGGGGATAATTTCACATCTATAATGAATGCATACTTCACCACCTTCAAAGACAAAATGCAAAAGAGAATGAGGATCCATGCACAACTAGTGGAACAATACAAGGATGACATATGTTTCATAGTAGATAACGACACCACTCTAATCAAACCAGTTGTACCAAGAACAGCATGGTTACCACCATTGGATTATGAGATAAACATAGATCAAGCCACAAATTCTATTGAAGCCTTATTGAATGAACTAGTGGACAAATCATTGAGCAAATTTGGAATATATGAAGAAGCCAAGTCTAGAATCAAAACTGGCTTAGTAGTGAAGAAAATCGATAGGAAGAAAACAAAGATGGTGAAAACACTTGAGAAGAAAATTTCGGTAAATGATGAAGAATCAGAACAAGATGTTGCTGAGGGACAGTCACCCATCAGTGAAGGTAAAGAGATAACTAAATCTAAGTCTACTAAATCGGATGCACCACCAGCCAAGAAGACAAATGTTACAAATGTAACAGCTACATCAAGGACAATGAGTAAGACGATAAAAGAGGTAGACTCATCACCAGTAAAGAAAGGTGCAGTGAGGACTTATCAGAAAAGAAAGCCTCAAACTAGGCAATCAACACCGAGGCAAAGAAGGAGATATATCAGAGGGAAAGAGGACAAGGAAGACACTGCCAGGGATGAAAGAGAACAAAGGATCGAAGAAGAAAAGGCCAAGATCCCTAAGATAATTGATGAGATTGCATAGTCACTCATCAATACATGCAGTATATCACAACATAAGATTAGACAATGTGCAAATTTGTCTAAAGAGGACCAGAATAAATTAGAGGAAGCAATCATCAAAATGATGGTAAAATTCAAGTATGTAACTCTACAATTTGTTAGTCATATTCCACAAGAAATGAATGATAGGAGATCATCCAAGTGGACTTATGCACTACACACAGAGAAAAAAATAAGGGAAAGATCCCTAGTTACACTCATGCCACTCGAGTCCACAGTTGAAGAAATTGATGAAACAATGCAGGAACATGCAAATAAGTTTTCAGCTAAGACAAGAGCATACAAATTCTTGCAAGATAGGTTAGAGGAGCTTGATAAAGAAAGCAATAATATTTGTACACAAATATTCAATGCCCCCAAGAAGGTACTGGATCTTACCAAGACACCTCACTATGAAGAGAAGGAGGGGACACCAAGCCCATAACACATTTTCAACAATGATACCAAGGATATCACTCCAGTTGATTTGACAACATAGGCAAGTAAGACCATGGATGATGTACCTCAAATATTACAATCATTAGGGGATACAACAGATATCACCATAAAATATATAACTAATATTAATTCTGATGATGATCCCAAGAATGATGAAGATGTAAAGGATGCCACCGAGAAAGCAAAAGAAAAGGATACAACGGATGTTGCACAGGTAAATATACCAGGTCACATGCCTTTATTGATAAAAGCTATCAATATAATTACTGAAGAAAAGGAGAAGATACCTGAGCCTGATGCAAACATACCAGAAGATAAAGGTGATAACCATGGGGAGGAAAAGGATACAAATGAGGAGTAGAAAAATACAAGTGGAGAAGAGAAACCAAGTGATGCCAAGGAAACCGAAGAGGCAAAAAAAGATGTAGATAAAGATAAGGTTGACGTAGAGATGTCTAATATCAACCAACATGTCAATACCAAGCAACATACAAAAAGAAAAACACCTCCCACACAATCACCCTAATCAAAAGAGATAGAAAAGGAACTTGCTATAGTTCTACATTCCCCTGCTTCCAGTACAATTTCAAAGAAGAAGAAGAAGAAAATAAAAGCACCTGTCACACTAGAGGAAATCATTGACATACCTGACTATGATCCTAGAACGTTGGATCCTGAGTCACTGACCAAGTATGGTGAACTTTGCAAAAGGAAGGCAATGCAAGACAAGCTTAAAAAGGAGCACAAAAATTCACAAGTCCTGAATAATGCAAAGGAAATATTATTGCAGATGGTACCTGACACACAAATTGATCAAAATGCACCAGTACTTGACCAACTCGTAGCTCTGACCGAGGCAATCACCAATCAGAATGTGGACGCCAAGAAGGTCATAGAAGAATGAGCAGAAGAGAAGTACCAATATAAGCTCACCGAGAAAATAAGCCAAGAAGTGGCAGAGAACAAGGTAAAACTTTCTAAATTGGTAAATTCATTAGAACCTCTTATTTTAGAAGTGGTTACCTTAGTTCAAAAGTTATGCACTCTAGATAACTTCACTAAAGAGCATAGTGAAAAGATAGCAAAGATAGATGAAGATCTTAAAGCTAGTGCACAAGGTCTCACAACCGAAGAAAATGCATTCCAATTGCATTATGATAAGATTGTAGAATCCAAAAGGTTGAGACTTGAGCTAGAAAAGGCTGAAAGCAAAATCAGAGATGAGGTTACCGAGCTTCAAGCTATGTTAATCCCAAATCTCACATTGTTGTTGAAATACATGAATTTGACAAAAGCATTAATTGCCACCCCAGAAATGTCAGTTACTGAGAGTATATATGACATGCACGCTAGAATCACTTTGGCACACATGACCCTCAAGCACCTCAAGGAGCAATGGGAGAAGTAGATGAAAGACATTCAAAAATCCCATGCCCACATATTTGACAAGATGTAAGTATTACACCTTTGTCATTATTTTCAAAAAAAGGGGGAAGTAAATGTATAAGGGGGAAAATATATGTATAAGGGGGAAAATGTATATACCTTACAAAGAAGGAAAAAATATCAAAAAGCCAAAGAGGGAAATACACAAAGGAAGAAAAACATGTACATACACTGTACCAAGGCATGCACATAGGGAGAGTCATTGACAAGGTAAACACTTGGTGAATATACTGAACACATCAGTTAATTAAACATATCAATTTTTGTCACTAATGCCAATGATGGGGAGGTCACCTTTCTCTACTAGATTCCTACCCTCTCTTAGGAATCTCACTTTGGACCCTATTCACTTCAGGATCCTCTAGACTCACACTTGAGTCTCTTAGGGTTACTCACAGACCCTAACCAGAAGGATTTCTATACTCCCTCTCTCCTAGGTTTCCTACCCACCAAAATGTTTCACTCTTCACCTTCTCTCGCTCTCCATGACTGAATAAAGTCAGTCATGCACCTTTCTCCTTCTATCTCTCTCTCCTACAAGTTCTCTAGCTGGGCCATTTTGCTCGCCTAGGACTTGTCTACAATTCTGGCTAGCCTCTTCTTAAACACAAACACAAAAATAGAATAAAAATACATGAGGGATGCTTTTTGATGATCACACTCCATAGGATGGATTATAAGAGTCAAAAAGCATCCATGGTACTTAACTGAATTCAAAATCCTACTCTATAGCAGTTTGTACACAACAGAAGAACACACACAGAACACACAGGAAACTATTCTTTATTGAAAACCTAAAAATTACAATGTAACTAAAATCTTCCTTGCTAGCCTGCTAAGTCTCCAATTTCTGCAAAAAAATCCCTCCTTTTGAATGGTTCCTTCCTCCATTTTATAAATCGGTCTCTTCTTGATTGTAACCGTTTTTAGGTTACCTGTCTGCCTGAGGATTCTAACTACCTCAGCTCTTCGTCTCCCTCCTGCAACTGTCATCAATATCATCCTCAGCATGGTTGTCGACATGGACATTATTTTCCTCCGTGTCACTGACTTTTAAACTTCCCTCTACGATGTTGACAAGTCAACCTATTTTCTTCTCCCAACCGCGACATCGTAATTCTTTCTCGGGTAGGTTCCCGATCATGCGCTTGCCTTGCTTCGAATGCTAATCACACTGTCGCGAGTCTTAATACCATGCATGCCGACCTTGTGATACATTGTTGTCGCGTTCTCGCACACTCATAAAACTAACTGCCGATTAACCTGTGACCTTGTGATGTGTTGTTGTCGCGCTCTCGCAACATTGATAAACTAACTGTCGTTTAACCTGCGACCTTGCGATACATGGTTGTCGCGCGGCAACACTTATAGACTGGCTGCTAGTTAACCTACGATCTTGCGATACACTGTCATCGCATCATCACACTGGTTTCAACTTAATCTGTTGGTCACCTTGCGACTTCGTGATACACTGTCATCGCACCGTCGCACCCGTTTTCCATTAACCGTCGATCGCCTGCCGACTGTGCGATACACTATCGTCGTACCATCGCACCAATTTCAAACTAACTTCCGATCACCTGCCGACTGTGTGATACACTTAATGTAACTGGCCTGCTCTTGTGCTAGGAGTTAAGAGCTGTTAGTGTTTAGGAAAGATGCTAACCAAACCTTCACCGATAACTGTGATCTACTCCTGGACCACCTCTGTTAAACTGCTAGGGTTTCAGAGCTAAAACCCTAGGGTGCTCTGCACCATCCAAAGGGGAGATTGATGATCATAATTTTTCATTAGTATACAAGGAAATAATTTTTGAACCATTGGTAACATGATCACCGAGTGACAAAATTCAGACAAGTGCAATGGTCACCGAAAATATCTTAGCAAAGTGATCACTAAGATCAGTGAACACTGACAGACAGTTCACAGAGATCACCAAGCACAGACTACAAAGCATACCAAGCACCAATCTATTGAGAGACGGTTTTATTCCCGAGAAAAGTGGATCTGAGATACACGTCAGCTAAAGCACATCAATTTTATAATTAGCTTTGTGCTTAGCTATAAAACTATTTCTTGAGGATCAAGTAAAGCATATGTAATAGTTTTAATCAGTTTAGATGATTATAAACATGCAAACTAGGAGATCAAGGTCAAGTTGTAAACCTTTGATCATAGAGTTTTTATTGTAAAAGTGTGAAACCTATTTAGGTGAATAAATTGTATATATAGATGTATAATTAATCAGAACATGATGATTGTAGCCACATAAGACATCTATGGATCAGACAAAGAGTTTCATGCAGAAGGACACAAAAGAAAGAATTCAGTTATGAAGAAATAAGATTCAAGGCTACCGAGCAGAACAAAGGTATTATCCATCACTATAGGTTATACATACATTATGTGAACTTAAAGGATCTATAATCAGCAATTCAAGATTGCAAGTTATTAGGTCAATAATTTTTTTGACTACTCTCTAACAATTGTAGCAAATAGAAGAAATCCTTTAAGAAGGTGGAATTAACAATCTTATTGTAAATCTCTTAACCGAGTGCACACTTAATAGTATTGTTAAAATCTCTTAACCAAGTAGACCTAACCAGTCTAAAATATTACTCTTAACAAGGTAAGATCATCAAAAGTGATCACACTTGTATCCTTAATCGACACCTTCCATTCTACAGATAGTGAAGCTTTGTGGGTTTCATCCCCACCGTAGATTTTACCTTCTAAAAGGGGTTTTCTGTGTTACCAATTCTTGTGTCATGTGTAACTACTTTTCATGAATGTTTCTATGAATGTTTACATGCAATTACATTTATGTTTTGATATTACATGCATAAGGTAGAAAAGGAATGTGGTTGATAATGAAAGTAAAGATTACTAAAGGTTAAAGTGATAAAAGTTTTAAGGGTATTGATTCACCCCTCCCCTCTCAGTACACATAATTCCATTATTCCAACATGATGTAGTTCTAAGGGTTTACTAGAGAGTCCTCCATGCCCTTCTTGATTGTATCTTTTATCTCTTTTAGAGAAGATTTTTGTTCTCAATGGGTTTTGTCTTTTTGTCAAGTTGTGAGAGATTATGCATTGCATATGCATTACACATGGGTTTCTACTATGACATATTTGTTAGAATCTATCATCACCATCTTTGCATTCTTGCATTATTTTCATAATAATCCTTCTCTATAAGTTGCACTTAAGGGGTTGTTAGCATGAATAGGGTTATTTCCTAACTAGACATTAGTGGGAACTTATTCACATATTATGTTTACTTAATTTGTAGAGCGTTGTTTCTATAAGTTATTTATAATGGGGTCATGTTTATGTTAGAATAACTGAGAGGGGGGGTGAATCAGTGGCCTCAAAAATAATTTCAATAATTCCAACCAAAACTTATACCACAAATATAATATCCTCTAGTTATATTTCAATCCTTCAAGATGTGTGCCTTATGTTATTCTATCAAATATAAACTTCTCAGTGAGATATAATGTTTATCTTTTTTAGCCTTTACTGAGTAGCAGTAATTAAACTTAGTGTTTACTGACCAATCCTATTTAAGTAATATGTAAAGAAAAACATCAAAGCAATGAACCATATACACATTTGACATATGGATTTTTAATGTGGAAACCCTTTTAAAGGAAAAACCACTTGGGACCAGTGACCAAAAATTTTCACTCTTATGAAATGAGCTCGGTGAAGAACCAACCCTGTTAAAGGTTACAAACACAATGTTAAGTGCGACCTTGTTAGAGGATTCAAAACTAATAGTTTATCATTTTACCTAGAATTCACTATGTTTTCAACATGAAAACCTTTTTATAATCTTGATTATCATAATACAATAAGGATGGTTAAAGCCCACTCAGTTAAGAGATTTTTTGAATCAATGGTTAAACTAAAACAGTAAATGATCTATTCAATAATACACTTTTAACTTGCAGATTTTTAGATCTATTGTTAGTCCATAATACCTCTCTAATAAATGTTCTCTTCAATTCCTTTTCTCCCTTTCTTTCTTCTTTCTGCTCGGTGAATGCTCTTGCTTATGTTGCTTGGTGTCTGTAGAATTTCCTTGGCTCTGTTCCTTAGCCTGTATGATTAGATCTGCATGAAGACTTCTATCTTCATCAGAATCATATTCAACATTCCTCTCTTCATAATGAATTACTTGTATCTTTATATAGACATGATTTCACCATTCAATCTCCTTGTCTTTCTTGTTCTTGACGTAGATTGATTCTTGATCTGCAAATCCCGTCATGCATTGATTTAATCTTTAAATCTTTACTTTAGTTTTATTCGGTAGATTTATCCTTGACAACTGTGAATAAAACTAGTTTTAAATCTTCTTCTTATCCTTAGTTCAACCGGTCGATGAAAATAAAGCAATCAATCAATTAAATCTAAATATATCTCTACTAGCTAAGTAGTTTTGTCATTTTCTAACTCCAGTTGATTTCAGTCATCAACTCTTAGTTTGCTCAGTAACACTTGCTTGGGTACCACTGATCTCAGGTAACATTGTTCTCTCGGGTAACACCGTTCTCTCGGGTAACATTGTCCGTCAGTGTTGACTATCCATCGGGCAATATTGTGAACTTCTTGGGGTTCACTATTCTCGGGTAACCTTGTCACTTGGTGTATACCTTTACTGACGACAAAAAATTTGTCTCTTTAGATCTTCAAGTCTTGTGAAAATACATGTATGAGCAATCATAACATATTAAGTTGACATCAATGACAATACAATACATTAACTGATTTAATGTCTTGCATTTACTTTCTATAGCTCGTTGATCATCAACGTATCATCTTCAAACATTTAATCAGTTATAGTTCATCATCTCTCCCTTTGGAATTGATGGCAACATACTATCAACACAATATGAAATATCTAATGTAAAATATGCCATAACATACCAAACTTATTGTTCTATAACCAATTTAAATATTTGACTCTCGGTAAGCTCTTCTAGCTTAGATTTGATTCTTTCAAAGTGCTCTCTTCATTCCCTTCAATGGATAGGTGTAGCAATTCTGTCTTCTGCTTCTGTCTCCCCCTTTGTTGTAGAATGTCTTCTCCCTTTTCTGGATAGATATGCAGTGTTAAATTTTCTCCAATTCTCTCCCTTAGATGGATGGTTGTTTCTTTGAATCATCATTGGATCTTTCTCTCCCTTTGTATAAACTTTATTTTTTGATCTTTTCTCTCCCCTTGGCTGATGTTGTTTTCCATGATAGATATTTCATATCGATATGTTCCTCTCCCTTTGATAGCAATGCAAAACAAAAATATATCAATGAAGCTCCTTTCCATCAGCAATATAGTTCTGTAGTAGCCAACAATATCTCTATGTGCGGTTCAGCTATGTACCTTCTTGTATTGATATGTCATCGCATTCCAGATCTTAGCTTGCATCAACATGATTGATCTTTTGACAATGTGTAGGCTGATGCAGCCTCCAAGTCAGCTTAGTGACCAATAGACAAGGGTTGAACCCCTAGTCTCTTCCTTAGGTACTCAAATGTATCTTTTGGCAATGGCTTTGTGAATATGTCTGCTAATTGTTCTTTGGATTGTACATATTCTAGTATCACTTCTTTCTCTTATACTTGTTCCCTCAAGTAATGATACTTAATAGATATGTGCTTTGTTTTAGCATGCATCACAGGGTTCTTTGAAATGCTGATAGCACTTGTATTATCATAATAGATAATTACTAGGTTAATAATTTCTTCATTCATACCTTTCAACAATTGCTTGATCCATGCAATTTTAGAGCAATTTGCAGTAGCAGCCACATATTCTGCTTCTGTAGTTGATTGAGATATGCATCCTTTCTTTTTACTTATCCATGTGACAAGTCTGTCACCCATAAAGAATTCTCCTCCTGTTGTGCTCTTTCTATCATTTATGTTTCCATCCCACTCAGCATCAGTATAAAATTGTAGGTCAAATTTTCCTTCTTTATTATACCACAAACCATAGTCTTTGGTATTCTTTAGATATATTAAAATTCTTTTAACAACAGTCATGTGTGATTCCTTGGGATTAGCAAAGAATATTGAAACTATACCAACTACATGTGCTATATCTGGTCTAGTGTGTACACCATACATTATTTTTCCAATCATAGATCTGTATAAGGTCTGATTTAACTCAATTATCTTGTCTTCCTTTGTCAATTTGCATATGGTTTCCATAGGTGTTCCAACTAGTTTGGAGTCCTCCATTTTGAATATCTTCAGAACTTCTTTAATGTATTTGGATTGTGTGATGTAGATGCCTTCATCCTGTTGTAGAATCTGTAGACCAAGAAAAAAATTGATCTCTCTAAACATTGACATCTCAAATTCTTTTCTCATTTCATCAACAAATGACTTGCATAACATATAATTACCTCCAAATATTATATCATCAACAAATATCTCAGCAATCGAAATCTTATCATCAGTATCTCCTTTCAAATATTGATTACTATTATCACTTGTTCTTACAAATCCAATACTAATGAGATAAGAGTGAATTCTTTCATACCATTCTCTTGGTGCTTGTTTCAATCCATACAAGGATTTGTGTAGTCTACAAACCATGTTCCTCTTGTTAGGATCAAAAAACCCTTCATGTTGTTCAATGTATACCTCCTCTTATACTACTCCATTCAGAAATGCAAATTTAACATCCATTTGGTATAATTTGAATCCTTTGAAAGCAACATAAGAAAGTAGAATTCTTACTCCTAGTCTAGCAACAGACGCAAAGTTTTCTCCATTGTCAATACCTTCTTCTTTTGCATACCCTTTGCATACCTGTCTTGCTTTGTTCCTTGTGACTTCTCCATTCTCATTCAGTTTGTTTCTGAATATCCATTTGGTACCAATGACATTTTTGTCACTCATTTTAGGTACTAATGTCCATGTTTTGTTTTTCTCAATCTGCTCAATCTCTTCATTCATAACACTAACCCATTCTTGATTCTCAAGTGTAGTATTATAGTTTTAGGCTCAAAATCACAAATCAAACATCTAGTGTTCAGTGACTTACATCTTGTTCTCATTCTAGCTCTTTTGTCTCCAATGATCTGGTCCTATGGATGGTGTCTTTTGACATACTTAGCAAGTACAGGTTTAGATCTATGTTCATCATTCTGATCATCATTTTGATCTTCATCGCTCGATATGTCATTGTGAGCATTTTCTTGATACTCGGTGTGTGCAGTCTGTTGCTTGGTTGCATTGTTTTTTCACTCGGTAGCATTAAGTTTTTGCTCAGACAGAGTTCTAGGTTCATCAATGTAGACAAATTTGTTATAATCTTATAGATTCTTTCTTCTTTCTTCATCATTTTTCTCAAAAAATTCATCCACTTTCAAATTTGCACTTTCAATGATTTTTTTAGAAGATTTGTTAAGACATTTATAAGCTCTGCTCTTGGTAGAATATCCTAGAAATATTCCTTCATCACTTTTAGAGTCAATATTTTCATTTCTATCATCTTTCAATATATAACATTGAATTCCAAAAATTCTAAAGTAACTCACATTTGGTGTGTATTCATACCATAGCTCATAAGGTGTCTTATTGGTGTCTTTCTTCAATTGAACTCGGTTTAGTTTATAGACAATAGTACTTACAGCTTCTCTCCAGAATGTTTGTGCGATACCTTTTTCAATCATTAGTGTTCTAGCACAATCAACAATTGATCTATTCCTTCTTTTAGCAATCCCATTTTGTTGTGGTGTTCTCGATGCAGAAACTTGTCTTGTAATTTCATGCTCATTACAAAAGTTAGTAAATTCATCATAAATAAATTCTCCTCCTCTATCTGATATTAAACATTTCAGTTCTTTTCCACTTTTCTTTTCAACTATAGCTTTATACCATTTGAACATCTTAAATGCTTCAGACTTCTCTTTTAAGAACATAACATCCATCATCCTAGAATAATCATCAACAAATAGAATGAAGTATATGTCACCATAATAACTCTTTGTTCTCATTGGTCCACATAAGTCAGTATGGACTAACTCTAGAATATCATTAGATGTGTAGGTTTTTCTCTTGAAACTAGACTTTTTCATATTTCCTTTTTGACAATTCTTGCACATGACATGGTCGGGTTTTGACATAATTGGGAAGCCTCTTACTTTTATTTTCTTGCTTATCCTAACCATGTTGTCAAAATTCACATGACATAACCTTTTATGCCATAACCAAATGTCTTCATTTCTTGGCAATAAACAAGTGGTCTTAATATCATCAAGATAAAATAGGTTACCTTTTGTTTGTTCACCAGTACCGATCAACCTTCCTATTCCATTATAGATCTTTGCCTTTTTGTTCTCAAATGTAACTCAGTGTTCTATGTTATTCAACTGTGAAACACTCAATAGATTATAGTTAAGTCCTTTTACCCAATATGTATTTTCACATCTGATCAGATTATTCAACATGATTGTTCCTTTTCCTTCAACTGGACAAGGTGAGTCATTACCCATCCTAACTAATCCACCATTATAATATTCAAAAATTTTAAACTTTTCCTTATCTCCAGTCATGTGGTGATTACAACCACTATCAATAATCCAGACATCATTTTTGATAACTTTAGATATGAGTGCAGTTTCAACATACCTTTCTTCTTCGTCTAAATCAGCCTTCTTGCCTTTTTCCTTGTAGTCTTGGTTATCTCTTCTGTCAGATTGTCAGTTGCTTCTGTGGTCTCGATCATCACTTCTGTCAAACTTATTTTCATAAGATATGTCATTGTTTCTTTCATGTTTTCTCTTGTTAGGGCATCTAGCAGCAAAGTGTCCAGTTTCTTTGCAATTAAAACAAACCAATGGTAATTTACCTTTGTATCTTCCTTTGCCTCTTTGTAATCTTCTAGCCATTAGTGCTTCAATTTCATCAAGTTCTTTTTCATCACTATCATTTATCATACTGTGTTTGTGACTAGATTTGCTTATTTTCATAGAAGATTTGAATGAAGACTCAATAGTTGGTAAGACGCCTTTTGTCATAGTTATTCATCGCAAATGAAATAATTCTACCAATCAAAATATCAAGAGTAGCATTGTTATTTGCTACTGCTCTCATTTCTTGAATTGCAGATACTCTAATAACATAAATAGGTAGTAAGGTTCTCAGAATTTTACTTATCACTATTTCTTCCTCAAGTACAAATCCTACTCCACGGATAGCATTAACAACTTCTTTGATTTTGCTACTGCACTGAGTGATGTTCTCTCCTTCTTTCATTCTTATATCATCAAACTTTCCTCTTAGGCTTTCATCCTTAGCTCTCAACACATTTGTATCTCCTCCATGTACTCGCTTGAGTTTTTCCCACATTTTCTTTGTAGTGGTGCATGATTTGACATCTTCAAATTCAGCATCAGATAGTGAAGAAGCAAGTTCTATCATCATATAATTGTGTTCATGTTTGTCTCTCAATTGATCAACAGTTAGAGGTCCAGTAGGTGCAACATATTCAACATCCAAGTATTGTGTGCCATCATTTCCAATACCTGATAGGTGGAGTCTTATCCTGCTTTTCCATGATGCAAAGTTGTCTTTGTTCAACTTAGGCACATTCCTTGTACTCATCTTGTGATCTTTAGCTTGAGTCTTTAAACTCTCTTCCAAGCACACTAGCTCTCATACCAATTTTTAGAATAACATAGAGGGGGGGTGAATCAGTGGCCTCAAAAATAATTCCAATAATTCCAACCAAAACTTATACCACAAATATAATATCCTCTAGTTATCTTTTAGTCCTTCAAGATGTGTGCCTTATGTAGTTATAGAAAATATAAACTTCTCGGTAAGATATACTGTTTATCTTTTTCTAGCCTTTATCAAGTAGCATTAATTGAACTTAGTGTTTACCGACCAATCCTGTTTTAGTAATGTGTAAAGCAAGACATCAAAGTAGTGAACCATAGACACATTTGACACATGGATTTTTAATGTGGAAACCCTGTTAAGGGAAAAACCACTTGGGATCAGTAACTCAAAATTTTCACTCTTCTGAAGTGAGCTCGGTGAAGAGCCAACCTTGTTAAAGGTTACAAACACACTATTAAGTGCGACCTTGTTAGAGGATTCAAAACTAATAGTTTATCATTTGACCTAGCATTCACTATGTTGTCAACATGAAAACCTTTTGATACTCTTGAGTATCTCAATACAGTAAGAATGGTTAAATCCCACTCGGTTAAGAGATTTTCTGAATCAATGGTTAAACTGAAACAGTAAATGATATGTTCAATAATACAAATTTAACTTGTAGATTTTAAGATATATTTTTAGTCCATAATACCTCTCTAATCAATATTCTCTTCAATTCCTTTTCTCCCCTTCTTTCTTCTTTCTGTTTGGTGAATGGTCTTGCTTCTATTGCCCAGTGTCTGTAGAATTTCCTTGGCCGTGTTCCTCAGCCTGTATGATTAGATCTGCATGAAGACTTCTATCTTTATCAGAATTATATTCAACATTTCTCTCTTCATAATGAATTACTTGTCTCTTTATATAGACATGATTTCACCGTTCAATCTCCTTGTCTTTCTTTTTCTTGATGTAGATTGCTTCTTGATCTGCAAATCCCGCCATGCATTGCTTTAATCTTTAAATCTTTTCTTTAGTTTTATTTCATATATTTCTCCTTGACAACTATGAATAAAACTAGCTTTAAATGTTCTTCTTATCCTTAGTTCAACTAGTTGATGAAAATAAAGCACTCAATCAGTTAACTCTAAATATAGCTCTTCTAGCTAAGTAGTTTTGTCGTTTTCTAACTCCAGTTGATTTCGGACATCAACTCTTAGTTTTCTCAGTAACACTTTCTCGGGTACTACTGATCTCGGGTAACACTGTCCGTTAGTGTTTACTGTCTATCACGCAACAGTGTGAACTGTTCGGGGTTCATTGTTCTTGGGTAGCCCTGTCACTCAGTGTATACCTTTACCGACAACAAAAAAATTGTCTCTTTAGATCTTCAAGTTTTGTGATAATATGTGTATGAGTAATCATAACATATTAAGTTGACATAAATGATAATACAATACATTAACTGATTTAATGTCTTGCATTTACTTTCTACAGCTCGGTGATCATCAACTTATCATCTTCAAACATTTAATCAATTATAGCTCATTAGTTTACCTCATTTACTTTTAGTTATCTAGGCATTTAATATTTCAATCATGCATTTAATGTTTGTGTCATATTAGTTGTTGATGCACATCATATTGCCTATATAAGAAATACATCTCATTGTACATTTCATATTAAACAATATTGAATCAATGTATTCTTATTATGCAAGTTATCTTGTCATGTTCTCACTTGTGGAATCTATTGTCTTGTAGAGATTTTAAGGGTTCTAAGGATTCACCTATCTACTCCTACACTAGTGACTTGTAAGATTTTGTTTGCAGATTCTAAATATGCATTTTTAAAATTAAAACTAAGTAATGAATCTTTTTACATAACTTTTAATAACTTGCTTTCTATAGTAAACAACATTGTTAAAAAGTGGCATTTGTTTGAAAATGCATAACTTTTTTTTATAACTTAAGATTTTTAAAACATAGATTTGTCACACAAATATCTAGAGTGTTGATGTCTTTTCCTATTTTTTGTTGCATACATTTTTAATTAATTCTTAAATATAAAGTAATTATAATTTGGATAGAGATTTATGTTGTAGCATATAAATTTTTTGTATGCACTTGAATTAAGTTATTTTTTTGTTGAAATGAAGACACACCTAGGGAACAAATATTCTTTTGATTTTTTCCCTCTAGTTTTGTATTTTCCACGTGTGAAACAAAGACCTTAATGTTTGGTAGATAACCTACATTCACAAGATATAATAAATAAATATGGTAATTAAATTAAATATTTAAAACTACACCTTTTGGAAAACTTAAAATAAGGGATACATAATTACAAAGCATAAATTCTAGATGAATTCATTTGATCCCCCAAAAGGTAAATCAAAAGTTATTTTTTAGTCAGCAGTTTGATATGTGTAGAGAAAACTCTATTGTAGGTATGATTTGAGACTAGAGATGTTCTATACAAGGGAAACTGATCTACGTAAAATGAATTAATTGCATAATTTAATAATTTATTCAATTATTGTACATGAGGGAAACACTTTTAAATAATTATTAATAATAAAGGAAAATGACAAATGAATAGATTAATTAGATAATTAAAAATTATTTATTTAATATAGAAAATAAATAGAGGAAAAAATAAAAGTTAAAGAAGTTAAATAATTAAAAATTATTTAATTATTAAGAATGAGATTATCTTTGATCAAATAATAAAATTATTTAAATAATAGTAAAAGAATTATTGTTGAGTGAACAAGAGCTCTGCAAATATGTGAAGTGTGTGAAGTATGCGAAAATATTATGTAATCCCTAGGCGGGGGTCTAGGGCTTCGGTTGTGCAAATTTGGGACATAAGTGCAACCAGGATTAGCAATTCTTTCTCCCTTCTAGATCAGAATGATTCAGATCATCCCCCGTTTGTCCCAGGGGTCAATAGAACTTTACTGGGAAAGAGGAAAGTAATTTCAAGGACATACTCAGAGGTGAAGATCCTGACTACTGAAGAGAGATAGAAAATTATCGACTCCAGAAGGTTCAAACAACATCTCAAGGCACAGGCGAAGTATTTGGTTCCAACTCGACAGAATTTTGATACTTCATTTAGGGCAAGTCATTGTAACATGATTTTACAGAGGCATATAAATGACACTAAAATGAGCTTGATGGAGGCATTTCTACCAATGCCAATCGTGTTCCTATTGGACAAAGAAGGGTTTTAAATTCCAAAGCACCCCAGCCAAACCCTAGAAGTGATCACATTCTTAGAATGAAACCATGCAAATTTCATATGATGGATACAAATTTTATCTAGCCAGTCTTAGACAAATATGTAGATCTGGGCATCTTGGCAATCTAAAGTGGCAAAAATCTAAACTTTGCAGACATGAAAGAATGGTGGTATAAAAATTCCCTAATCAATTAAGTATTTCTCTCTTGGGTAACAACACTCTATTTATACTATGTAAAAATAAAGAAATTTGGAAAGATATTTTGAATTGTAGCATTAGATGTTTAAAGGTTATTGTTTCTATTTTTTGGTTGGTATGCACACTTTAACCCTTTCACTTACAAACCAGAGGTTCTCCTTAGATGGGTAAACCTAGGATGGATCCCGATTGAATATCGACTGTCAACCAGTATAGATAAAATTGGGTAACCACTTGTGCAATAAGCCCACAATGCATAGGCTAATTGAGAATTTCAAATCTTACCTTGTTTATTTATTGTCTTACATAGAATCTGCTCAATAGTCTTTCTTGACGTTTCAACTTGGCCATTAGAATGATGATAGTAATGTGTATGGAATCAATGTTAAATATGAAATTTCTCAAGAAATTGCCTCACCTCTTTATTCTTAAATGAAGTATTGTTATCAAAAATAAGGGTAGAAGGCAAACCAAAACGAGAAATACTATTACTTAGAAGAAATCCACAAATTGCTTCAGCAATTGTGGATCTCAATAGGACAACTTTGACCCACTTCATAAAGCAATCAAAAGCTATGATAAATGTATGTCCTTTGGATGAGGAGCAAGATATCTTTCTAATGATATCCAAACCCCAAGTTTGAAATGCCCAAGGAGAGGCCTAAGTTTGAAGTTCCTTTGCAGGACCTCGAATAAGATTACTGCTTTGCTGAGATTGGTGACACTTCTTGAAAAGACAAAATAATCTTCTTCCATTGTTTGTCAATAATATCTCATATGAATTAGTTTCTATACTAAGGATTTACCACCAACATGCCCACCTATGGAGTTGGAATGGACTTCGAGCAATGGGTATCTTAGCCTTAGTAAGACACTAAAAAAGAAGACCATTATAGCATCTAAAATAAAGAACATTCGATAATATTATGTAGCGATTCAAGAGTTTTTAAATTTGAACACAAGCATTCTTACTAGCATCATCAAGAAAATTCCCATATTTTAAGTAATTATATATATGACAAAACACCACTCTTAAGCCCATGTGCGCACACATAAAATTGTCAAGCTTAGGCTTATTTGATACAATGAGAGAACAAAGGACTTATACTACAAAGTGATATTCATCCATGTAGGATTTGGCCATGGAGATAGCCACCCAAGATCTAGAGACCAAATAGAAAGTAGAATTACAAAAGATAATGAATATGACAAAAATAAACTATATTCTCACCAAGAATGCTATACTATTGATCAATTGGATGATTATTACATAGGAGACCCCTTGGATATATAGCCAAGATGAGTACAAATGAGTGAATGAAACAATCAGAAGTGTTGTTATTTCATTACATGATAACCAACATGAAATGTTATCGCTCAGCGAATGGTGGATAGGTGATAGTGTGATAACACCACAAAAGGTGGATCACCCATCAAAGGTGGAAAAGTCAGCCAAAATAAGTGGATATGATAAAGTAATAACATGATAAGTTCAACTAAAATGGAAATTATCCAACTACTTCTATGTAATTACTTAAGTAAACTTAAGTAAAGTGTAATTATGAACTAACTGAGAAATAACGGAGGTAAAATGTCTTAATTACACCAACCCCCCCCCCTTAAGTGCAACTTAGGGATAATGTACAAAAGCTAACAATGCAAAATACGTCCTGACTACTAGGCCATGTTAGGTACCCATGTACAAATGCAATGTTATCTCTCACAAACATATAAAGGGAGAAAACCATGTGGGAGAAAACTCCCCTCCAAAAGAGAGATGAAAGCACAAAATGCTCTCAATGATGTATGAGAAGAACAAAACCTTGTGTGAATTAAAATTCCCCTCCCCCACTAAGAGAGAAGAGAAGAGAGGATACCCAATATCGACTGTCAACTAGCATAGTAATGATCAGGGGATCATGGAGTATTAAATCCTCATTTTATCATAGGGAAATAGATTAATCAAATATTTTAACTAAAAAGAGTTTAAATAAATCATCTATCAATACTCATAATAGTGTAAGGGCCGAGAGAGGTGATTCTCATCAGAGAAAAAAATGATATGAATAGCCGAGGAAACATTAACAATATTGAGAAAACTAAGATGCAAACTCATAATTGCAATATTAGCCTAGAGGATCAAAGGGAAGACCCTAGAAGAGGATTGAATAATATTGTTATGGAGCCCTCTATATCTAATCAGGATAGGAAGGAATCTAGTGTTATGGAAGTAGAAGATGAAGAGATAGTATAAAATGGGGATAAGATAAATCATGTTGAGATAGAAGGCACTCTTGATGTGCAAGAATTTAGAGATAATATGGTGACAAGAAATGAGGAGATGGTTCAATAAACTTTCAAAGAAGTTAATAGTTGCTTACCTGAAGGATAATAAGTTATAACTAAAAATATTGACTTAGGACTAGAATATTTATGTAATAAGGTATTGAATTCTCTTCTTGAAGGTTTTGTGAAGGAACTTCTTAGTGAGGAGGAGGTGGCTTTAGAGAAAGAATTGTTCATTGAAAAATTATAGAATTTGAAGAGGAAGAAAGGAATCAAGCTAGGGTTAAAGAAGATATTTTTTGATTTGGCAATGGAGAGATGGAATTAACTAAGGCTACCTTAGGAATTACACAAATTGAATTAAACAAGGGAACCCTTGGTTGTGCAAAGAGTAACAAGAAAAGGGGTAGGAAGTCCCTTTCAAAAATAAGGGCAAAGGATGGGTCTGCAAAAGCTCATACCAAGTTCATAACTTTATTTAATGTTGGGAAGGGGAAATTCCTTCCTTGTGAGCCATGAAAATTACTACATGGAATGTTAAGGGATTGAATACCCCTAATAAGCAGTGGATTCTAAAATGTTGCATTTTAGTTACAAAATTCGATATCACAATGGTAAAAGAAACAAATCTCAATGATCAGGATATATTTATTATGAGGAATAATTTGGATTTTATGTAAGTGGAAGGTGTCCCATCTTCTGGGGCATTAGGAGGTTTAGCAATAATCTTGGACTCTAGGGCAGTTACTTTCACTAAAGAAAGGGGTTATAGAAACCAGATGTGTGGATTGGTAAGGAGTGACCTTCAAGTTATATTGATAAATGTATACAAACCAGTACAACACAAGGACAAGAGAATGGTATGGAAGGAAATAGAGCAGTATCTATAGAATATACCTGATCAGATCTGTATTATAGGTGATGACCTCAATGCCATAACAAAAGGGGTGGAATTAAAAAATAATTTCAATCAACAATTGACTTTAAAGAATGGATTTACAAAAAAACATTACTAGAAATAAAAAATGAGAAAGGAACATATACATGGAATAATAGAAGACAAGGATTCAACCATATTGCTAAAAACTAGATAGATTCCTCCTTAGGGGGAGCTAGGAAAACTTCCCCTACACTCTCTCAACTGATATCTTCCCTCACTCTGTACACCTTATGGCAAGACATGTTGTCAATTAGGGCCAAAATACTTAGTCATTTATATGGATATAGTGTTGACCAAGCCAGAAGCTTGAAGTGTAACCCGAGTAGTTGAAGTGTCAATTGAGAAATTAGTTCCAAATAGTATCACCCGAGTCACTAGTGTTACCCAAGTGGCATACCATCTTCGAGTAATCAATGTGGCTCGAGCACCCAATGTCAACTGAGTGTCAGAGTTGCCAGTTCACTGTGTCGCCCGAGTGTCAGTATATCACCTAAGTGGATTACTGGACCCGAGTATCAGCATTGGGTCAACTTAGCACATATCGTTTGATACAAATTAAATATGATTAGTAGCTGAATTATGGAGGTAATTGATTTGGATAGATATATATATGCAAGGTACTTTGTTTATCCAAATTATGAGGAGTAGCAGAAGAAGTATGAGTATGGATATGCAAATATGAAGTGGTAGATTGATTAGAAGGCTACAACAATATAAGGAACAATAGAGACTCATCTATCAAATTCAGGTGATCAGTATTACTTCAAAGGATCTTATTCAAAAAATTAGAGTTGCATAGAAGATCATTCACTGGTTCATTCTATTAGGTGTATCAATCAAAATCCTTTAACAGGGTGGACTTAACAGTCCTTCACAAATCTCCTAACAGAGTACATAATTTAATGTATTGTATAAATCCTTTCACAAGGTGGACCTAAAAGTCCTTATTGCTCCTAACAGGGCAGGCTATCATAAGTGGTCAATTATAAGCCTTAACCGGCCAAATTTATTACTACAGTACTAAATCTTGTGGGTACCATCCCCAACCCAGTTTTACTTTCTATTTGGAAGGTTTTCGGGTAGCCAAATATTATGTCAAGTGTTATGAATGTTTATTGATTTTCTCTTCCATGCATGTAATTAGAGTAGTCAATCTAATAAAGGATAAAAGTGAATAAGTTTTATGGGTTCCTAATTCACCCCCCCCCCCCTTCTCANTCAGTCACCTAGCCCACAATATATTTCCAACAATTGGTATCAGAGCTAAGGTTTTCTTATCAGAAGGTTAACAAATTGAGAAAAGATCAGAGGTAATGGAAATATACATACTGGAGAAAGCCATTGAAAATGAAAAGATAGATCTACAAGTGGCCATGGATCAAATCAGAAAACTCAAGGAGAAACTATCTCATTCCCTGAAAAGAAGAAAAGATTTAGCAGTGCAAATGAATGACACAAATTACATAGAAGAAAGAATTGAAGATTTATGCAAAGAAATAATTTTTGAAGAAGCTGATTCAACACTTGCAAAGAATCTCAATTTACATGAAGAAGTCAAAAAGTTAAAGAGAGAACAAGAAATTCATTGAGTCAGAATATGTGAAGTCATGGAACAAAAGAACCAAGAAGAAAATGACAGATAAATGGCACAAGAAGATAAAAGATTTCTAAGTACAAGATTAGAGGAAAAAGAAAATGAAATCCATCATTTGTCACTTTAGAAAGTAGATATGATAAATCAACTCAATAGTGCAAATCAAGAAGTTATCAGTTTGAGGACTGAAAATGAAGACTGCAAAATGATCTCAATACTGAAAAGCAAACCAATGAGAGTATGATGAATTCACAACTAAGCATGGATCAATTGACAGAGAAAACTCAATTCAGACATCATGGACAGACTAGATTAGGTTATACTGAACAAGGTGAATCCTCACAGCAAGGAGCTCAAAAGAAAAAGAAACCTACTTGTAATCATTGTGGAAAGTTAGGGCATACATCAAATAAATCTTGGAGCAATGGTAAGTCAAATTTTAATGGTAAATGCTATAGGTCAAAAAAACATGGACATAGGGAAAGTGAATGCACTGAGAAACCTAAGTTTGAAGGAAAATGTTTCAATTGTAACAAACAAATTCATAAGTCTTCTGAGTGCAGAACAAGAAATGGAACCCTGCTGAACAATTATCTAAAGCAATTTTTGTTTTGGATTACAAAACATGGAACATATGTTTTCATTGCGGTGAGTATGGGCACATCGATGAAAATTGTGCAAAGACTCATCTCAGAAAAAGGAATCCTACTAAGAGGTGTTATGTGTGTAAAAAACTCAGTCATCTAAGCAAGAATTGTATGAATAGAGAAAAAGTGGATACTGGTTTTGAGAAAGGAAAATAAATTTTTTCTGAAATCAGATTTTAGATGAGTTAGTAGTGGGTAAGGAAGTCCCCTAATAAATTAGACCAAAACAATGAAGGATCAAATGGTACCCAAAATAGTGAACTAGGTGGATCCGCCATTTCTGAATAAAGATGCAAGGAGATAACTGGAACTATGCATATAATCCATCATACACCAGTTCTAGATATGCTAGCAAGTCCAAATCTACATATTGATGTACTAGGACACATTATGGTTCTAACCAAGTCAGGATCTTAGTTACATCTGAGTTACTCAGGCTTAACTAAGTTAAGTCGGGTTGCATGGTTTCAAAGATGGAAAGTTAGTTTTCACTAAGCTTCTGAGTAAGCCTGGGAGAACAACCTGAGCTATGAAAGCTACTATGTAAGGAGCATTTGATGAAAACCTATGATGAAATTTCTCATAAATGGTGAAATTGAAGGGTTATTGTTTACAGTTTGCAAAGTGATTAAGATCTTTTAGCAATTGCAGAGAAAATTTGTGTTTGAAAGCTTTAGTAGCAGAAAATTTTCTTCAATCCTCCTAGCATTATGGCATCTTCATCCAGTAGTAAGATCAAGAAGGGATCCAAGATGTTAGTGAGGAATGTTTTCTGTGAACCACCAAAGTTCAAACTTCATCCAACGATTTCAGAAGAGATAGATCCAATGGGAGCCCATCCCCAAATTCCTCCTAAGGTACTATTGATTCACAACATCCAAGATTTCTATCATTGCACCATTCAACAAATAGGCACATTGGAGATGAATCAAGCATATGAGGCACTTTGTGTTGACAGAAACATGAAGCTGGAACACAGACACCTTGAAATCAAGGGTTTAACTCATATCTTTCATATGCCAAAGAACTTTCAGATAAAGTGGATTAGGTTTATTCTGAGATGTGTTCATGACATGGATATCTGGTTGGAGCAACCAGTGAAGATCACTAATATGATGGTACACTGAGTGATAGGGTACCCAATGCTAGAAAAACCTAAGGCAACCAAAACCCTACCCTGTGATGACCTAGCCAAGAAGACTCTTTCCGAGTGGGATGGAAGAGGCATGAACTTGAATGGATTCACTGACATGCAGCTGAAGTTCAAAATTCATGTGATTACACACAAAATATATAGTTCAAGCCAACCAAACAGTGTACCATGTGAGGTTGTCGACTTGGCATACAAAGTGGTGAAGAACAACCTATCATTCGACCTTGTCAAGTTGCAGCTCATCCAATTGAGAAAAAACATGGAGAGAATACGGGCATACAAGACCAATCCATGTAAGTTCGGTTCACTGTTGGTCTACATATTCTTTTATTTTCAAAATTTTTTCCCTTCTAAAGACACAACTGTATGGAAGAAGGACATGCCTATAATTTATTAGATAAATTAGTTTATAGCAGAATTTGGAGATAAATTTGAAAGCATCATGGATGCTTACTTTGAAAGTTTCAAAGAGAAAATGTAGAATAGATTCAAAATTCCCAAACAATTGGTAGAAGACTATAAGGATGGCATACACTTCCTAGTTGATTATGATTAAGTATACATCCAAGCAGTCAAGCCTAGCGTTGCATGGGTGAAACCTCTTGCATATGAGGTTAACATAGATGAGACTATAAACATCATTGAAGCTCTTGTAAATGAGCTTGTTGATCCAACACCATATTTTGGTACTTATGAAGAAGCTAAGGGTAGAATATCATTGAAAATTGAGATTCCTAAAATTTTGAAGAGAGGAAGGAAGATAATTGAGAAGTTTGGAAAGAAGTATGGAAAGACATCAGACTCTCCTCCTTCAATTACTGAAAGAAAAGAGGATGACATAAAGGTAGAAGAAGAAGAACCTGAGAAAGAAGAGGAAGAGGTAGAAGAAGAGCCTCCTAAGAAGAGAAAGAGGCTAGCCCCCAAGAAAACACCAATTATCTCTATCCCTGTCATCAATGAAAACAAACCCAGAAGATCTAGAAGAAAATTGGCAATGCCTAAAGAAGATGAAGAAGAAGATACAGTCACATTACGGAAGCCACCACCTACGCTTGAGAAGAAGGTTAAAGAATTGAAAGAAGGTAGTGGTATGGGATCTCTCAAATTACTGAAGTATGCTTCCAGAACCAAGGATGAGCAGAAGATGATTGAGGATGCATTAGTAGAGAAAATGGCAAGATGGAAGTATGATCCATCTGAATTGAAAAGCCATATGACTGAAGAGCTTCTCAAGGAAATCACCATTCAATGTCACAATGCATTTCAGATTGAAAAGGACATCAGAAAGAAAACCTTGAATAAATTCATGCCTACTATGACTGATAAAGAGGTAAAAGATGTTATGACTAAATATGAGAATAATCACACTCCAAGGTTTAGGAATTTTCAAATATTGAGAAAGAAAATAGAGGATGTTGTGCATTCTGCAACAAATATATGGAAGACAATATTTCTAGACTAGTAGCTAAACAAATGGACATCCTTGGGGAGCTATGGAAGAAAAGAGAAAAACAACAGAAGCTCTGAGATGAGAAGAAAAGGAACAGAGTACTACAAGACATCAAAGGTATATTCCTTGACTCACTAGAGATTGAAGTCAATGAGGAAGACTCCATAATGGACCAACTTGTTGACATAGTTCACAAGTTTAATCATGATCTTAGTGGATAGAAGAAATTACTGCAAAAGGCAGAAATAAAATTTGAGAATAAGGTTCTAGAGAATTTTGCAGGAAAGATTGCAATAGATCAAGTGAAGCTGACCACTATCATTATCTCTCTAGAAACCACTATGAATAATGTTGTGGCATTATTTGTAAATTTGAGTGACACTTCCAAATTTACCTTGGAAATAAAGGATAAGCTGACAATGATTGACAATGATTTGAAGGCAAGTGCAAGCCATTTGGCACTTGATCCAAGTTCAAGTTGAGCACATTTTGTAAAGATCAAGTATCTGACTGATCTATAGGAAAAAATACTAAGGGAAGAAGCAAGAACAAGGGAATCCCTAACATCTATATAGAGCCAACTCCTTCCTCATATGGATGTCATGAAAAAACATATTGCTCATGCAAAGACACTCATCCATGATAAAAAAATTTCAGTTGCAGAGCTTATGATGGAGTTGTTTGTAGAAATTCAGATTGAGTTGCACATCCTGAAGGTGTTGCAAGATAATTGGGACAAGACTTTGACTCAAATTTTGAAGGTACATTGTGATTTCCTTTTATATTTTTGTATTACCTTGTAGATATGCTTTTTGGTATTTGTGTCAAAAACAAGGGGGAAAGATAGGATATATATGTATAAATATGAGGAAATATATGTACAAAGAGAAGAGGAAGATATATATAGCAGAGTTACAATAAAAATTTTGGAAAATAAAAAATAGAGTCAGTTGTAACCGAGTTGCAGAGAAGTTGTCAAAACAGAGCAAGTACCCAAGCACACAGTAAGGGGGAGTTTTGACTTAGCAGTTTGATTAGAATTTTTGGTATGATAAGTGTTTTTGTCACTAACACCAAAGGGGGAGATTGTAGACCTTATGGAAAGACATGTTGTCAATTAGTTCCAAAACACTTAGTCATTTATATGGATATAGTTTTGACCGAGCCAGAATCTTGAAGTGTAACCCAAGTAGTTGCAGTGTCAACCAAGTAGTTAGTTCCAAACAATATCACCCATTGCCAGTGTTACCTGAGTGGCATACCATCTCCGAGTGATCAATGTAGCCCGAGCACCCAGTGTCAATTGAGTTCCAGAGTTGCCAATTCACTGTGTTTCCTGAGTGACAATATATCACCCGAGTGGATCACAGAACCTAAGTATCAGCATTGGGCCGACTTAGCAAGTATTGTTTGATACTAATTAAATATGATTAGTAGCCGACTTATGGAGGTAATTGATTTGGATATATATATATATATATATATATATATATATGTAAGGTACTTTGTTTATCCAAATTATGAGGAGTAGAAGAAGAAGTATGAGTATGGATATGCGAATATGAAGTGGAAGATTGTTTAGAAGGCTACAAAAGTATAAGGAACAAAAGAGACTCATATCACATTCAAGTGATCAGTATTACTTCAAAAGATCTTATTCAGAAAATCAGAGTTGCATAGAAGATCATTCACTGGTTCATCCTAACAGGTGTATCAGTCAAAATCATTTAACAGGGTGGACTTAACAGTCCTTCACAAATCTCCTAACAGAGTGCATACTTTATTGTATTATATAAATCCTTTCACAAGGTGGACCTAGCAGTCCTTATTGCTCCTAACAGGGAAGACCATAAGAAGTGGTCAATTGTAAGCCTTAACCAGCCAAATTTATTACTGCAGTACTAAATCTTGTGGGTACCATTCCCACCCCAATTTTACTTTCTATTTGGAAGGTTTTTGGGTAACCAAATATTGTGTCAAGTGTTATGAATGTTTATTGTTTTTTTGCTCCATGCATGCAATCAAAGTATTCAATCTAATAAAGGATAAAAGTGAATAAGTTTTATTGGTTCCTAATTCACACCCCCCCTCTCAGTCACCTAGCCTACAATATATTTCCAACACACTCAAGTTTAGAACACCTTCAAGTACAGTTAAATATTATGGAGGATTCTCGCCCAAAATGGTGTCCTTTCAAGTTTGAAAAATTCTAGCTAAGGGAGGAAAACCTAATAAACACAATAGAACAATGGTGGAAGGATGTTGAGGTTATGGGATCAAAATTATATTGTTTGGTAACAAAGCTAAAGATAATAAAAAAGAAACTGCTAATATGGAATAAGAGTCACTTTGGTAATATTTTTGAAGAAAAAGTTATATAAGAAGAAATAGAAGAGTTGAATAGAGTAATGATTGATAAGGGAATGGATACAAAAAGCTATCTCAGATAAAAAAAAACTATTAGCTGATTATGAGGACACCCTAGAAAAGGAAGAGATCTTTTGGCTTCAAAAATCTAGGGAAAGATGTTTGGCCGAGGGGGACAAAAACACAAAAAAAAATCATAAAAGTATGAAACAAAGAAGAAAAATCAATAGAATAATTAAGGTAAAAGATAGGGATAGAACTATTGTTGAAGACCCGCATCATATTACAGAGGAATCAATTATCCATTAGGAAGATATCCTGAATAATTGGGAGGGCTCTAACTTGGAATATCAAAGGAGGATACTAGAAAATATACCAAATATCATCACTGCAAAAAGAATAAAACCCTAACAATAAAGATCTACAATTCAAAAATAGAAACAACAGTGATGAAAATGCACCCTGACAAGGCCCTAGGTCTGGATGGATTCCTAGCCTTATTTTTTCAAAAATGTTGGCACTTTATTGATGATGAGGTGGTTGACACTCTTGAGATGGTCAGGAACTCAGATAACTTGGTCAAAGAAATAAACAACACATTTCTTACCCTTATTCTTAAGAAATAAAAAGTAGAAAATTTGATGATTTCAGACCTATTGCACTCTGTAATACCATCTATAAAAGTTTTACAAAAATAATGGATAACAAAATATAAGAACTTTTCCCAAGTCTAATAGGTGAGGAACAAACAAATTTTGTTCCGAGAAGATACATCTATGATGGAGTGATAATTGCTCAGGAAGCCTTCCATGCAATTCACCAGAATCACAAGATGAGTATGTTGATTAAGCTTGACATAAGGAAAGCCTATGATAAGGTATATTGGTGCTTCCTTTGCAAATGTTTAGAATATTTTGGATTTTCTAGACAGTGGGTGAGGAGCCTAGGTAGGAACCATCAAAGAGTGAGAAGTGTACTCTGAGTGAAGTGTGCATTTAGTCCTAGAATGAATAAGACTCATTGGTTTCGGTAGACCCTAGGATACAAATAGGTCTTGGGCTTATCTTGGTAAGTTCACATTTCAAAACTTGGCCTTGATGTCTGGAAAATTTACCTTTTTTTATTCGATGGGACTATACTGGTGAATGATCAACAAATAAATTTTCCTTATCCATCTATATATTGTAGAATCTCCTTGTTTGTTTCCTCATTATTGATCTATTGGTCCTTCTTTAAAGAAGATGAATACTTCATTACCTAAAAGCATGAAAAGGCCATTCTGGTACTAAAAGGGAGGGCTTACTAGTTCCAAGTAGGTTGGTACCATCCTACCTGCTTACCACTTACTTTTTGGTTGACTGGATAGAAGATCCATCTATGATGGAGTCATAATTGCTTAGGAAGAAATTCATTCAATTCAACATAATTGCAATCCAAGTATATTGATTAATCTTGACATAATTAAATCCTATGGTAAGGTAGATTGGTGCTTACTTTGCAAATATTTCTAAGCTTTTGGCTTCGCTAGAAAATGGATTGACATAATATTTGAATGTATTTCCTATCCTAGAATATCAGTCCTAATAAATGGAACCTTGAAAGGTTTTTTGAATATATCAAGGGGATAAGGACAAGGAGACCCAGTCTCCCCCTTCCTATTCATTATTATGGTAGAGTCATTGGGAAGATCTATAACCAAGACCATAGAATTAAATCTTGTTAAAGGAATCAAAATAACTAACGATCTTGACCCTATCACACATCAACAGTTTT
Source organism: Thuja plicata (assembly GCA_018584345.1). Classification (NCBI taxonomy): domain Eukaryota; kingdom Viridiplantae; phylum Streptophyta; class Pinopsida; order Cupressales; family Cupressaceae; genus Thuja; species Thuja plicata. The sequence goes on from MU224887.1 coordinate 1,292,289, forward strand.
TTGATGACACCATGATCTATAGAAAAAGGGGAGAAGGATGAAGCTGTAGAAATTAAGAATATACTAGACTCCTACACAAAAGCCTCAGGTCAGGAAATTAGTAAGGAAAAAATAGGGATTTTATTCTTTAATACTGATCTAAAGACTAAAAAGGAAATTAGCAATGTTCTGAATTTAAGAAAGGGGAATTACCTTGTAAATACCTGTGTCTACCCTTAGATAAAGGTAGAAACACAAAAAAAAAAGTGAGATCATATTTTCTCAAAACTAAAGAAAAGAATTGAGTCATGGAGAGAGAAATGGCTTTCCTTGACTGGCAGAGCAACTATGCTAAAATATGTGCTAACTACCATTCCAATATATCAACTGTCATGCATAAACTTACCTATGGATAAGAGAAAGGAAATTACAAGGCATTTGAGAACTTTCAAATGGAAAGGTATGAAAGACAAGAAAAATATTTCATTAGTATCCTGGGATAAAGTGTTTAGACCAAAAGGAGAGGGGGGAATTGGGATTAAAAATATTAGAGGAAAAAGCAAAGCTTTGGGGGCAAAACTAGTCTAGAAGGATTCTTGGGGAGGTTATGTTGCAATTGACAACTTATAAAATTTTGGGAAGAGGATCTTAGAGGAACAATGGGGCAGGCATGTTAAATACTATATTGAAGTCTCAGAAGGAGGCTTAACACAAGGCTAGAAGTGGAATCAGTTAATAATTTTAACATTCTAAGTTTATCATCAACAAAAACATCTTATACAATAACTTGTGGTTAATTGCACCTTCAATTTTTATATGGGAATTATGGAAGGAATGTAATAGATGCTTACTCAAGGAGAATAAAATGAGCTGGGATCAAATGGCTAACAAAATTGAATCTGGTATTGTAGAAACGATAAATAGTAGAGTCCTGAATTATCCTAAGGTGGAATCCAAGATGACCAACTTGGCTGAAAGAATGAGATGTAGGTGAGAAGGCCTGAAGATCCCCCCATTTATTGGGATGGGTGAGTTGAGTAATAAGTAGAAAAGAGTTTATTGTAGATGGAACCCTCCTAAAAAGGGTTTGTTTAAGCTTAACTTTGATGGTGCCTCACGTGGAAATCTGAGGAAAGTAGGTATAGGATGCAACATCCACAACTCAGAAGGTAAAGAAGTTGCAAGAATAAAAAAACTGATAGGCATGGCAACCAATAACACAACAGAGCTCATGGGTTTAGTCGATGGATTATTGATCTACAAAGAAATGAAGATTGACAAGCCGGAAATTGAAGGGGACTCAACAATTGTGATAAATGCATTAAGAAAAGGCTCAATGCCAAATTGGAAACTTAATGCATTACTATCAAGGTCCCTAAACCTATTCAAATTCTTTAAGAGAAGCGTCTTTAACCATATATATATATATATATATATATATGGAAGGTATCTCAGAGGCTGATAGATTGGCAAATGCTGCAGTGGATGGTTACTCAATAAAATGGTTGGATAATTAACAATTTGATCATACCTATCAACTGCTGAATTATACAAATATACTAGTGTATCAAAGCCTTGTTGCTAGTTTTCTTGGATTTACTCCCCAATTATCCCCTCTTTGTACTATCCCCATTAGATTGGAATGATTGTTTTAACCACCTTAACCAATTTTATCCTCTCTATTTGTATGTTTCTTAATGCCACTCATACATACACATATCAACTTCTACATGTTATGTATATGTATATGTACACACACACACACACACACACACACACACACACACACACACACACATAATATTGTTCATATATATATTTTGATTTTTATATTGCATTATGTCTGGTTGTTTTATCCCCTTCTTTTTTATTGTTGAGTACTTTCACTCTTTTAGAGTTTATTATATCCATCAATATATACTTGTTTTCATTATATCATTTTATTCGCTTTCCCAG
>MU224887.1:1302600-1321876 GCA_018584345.1 Thuja plicata
CTTTTCTCTCTCTACTTAACTAAGTGATGTCTCTCTTATCAGGATCTTAGGGTTGATAAAGACTTAAGTCCCTTGGGGGCTTGAGGGTTTCTTTATCCCTTTTGGATTCAATAAGATTGTCTTTTCTTTATATTCTCGTTTACCAAGAGTTTGTGTTGAACTCATACTCTTACTAAAGTGGGGGCTAAATGTATAGTCAGAAAATGGAAGCACTTCCATTGTAGATGTGTTTAGTCTTCCGAGTAAGTGGTTTGGGGTCATGGCAAGTGCTTTGAATGGGTTCCTAATCTTGACATGGATTCCTAATCTTGACATGGCTTCCCCCCTGTTCTGTCCCTCTTTCCACTCCTGTTTAGCCTGATTTCTGCATTCTGGACTGCAGATTGGTGATTTTGGGCTTTAGGGTCAGGGTCAACCTTTTAGGTCTATGTCAACCTCAATCAGCGTTGACCTCAACCTTGACCCAGGGTTCAGATCCTGGGGTCTCACATATTTTGGAGGTCGGTCTTTGCAAAAACTATTTCCCGCTTCCGGGTCGGCTGTTTTGGGTTCTGAAGCGTTGATTCCTAAATTATATTTAATATAGGTCCTCTCCTAGGGGTAAAGGCTTTCTTTCAGATGGTGTGAATAGAGTCACTTTCAGATCTATACAGGTCAGGGTCGACATTATTGGGTCAGGGTTGACATTTGTGGGTCAAGGTCGACCTTTTTCATAAGACGACATTAGAATGGAAAAAGATTTCTGGGTTTTGTTCGTCTCTGCATTCCGATTCAGGATGAACTGTCAGTTTTTCCAGAAATAGTCTACAGACCTCAAAAAACAACATTCTTTCATCTGCAATATTTCAAGGTTAGTGCATTTCTCCTATTTCTTCAATTATTGTCATATATCATTTCTATACATATAATTAACAGAATTTAAGGTATCTCCTTTGTTATTTTCCTTTCCAAATAGTTGATTCATTTGTGCATTAGCCCTTCCTTGGGGTTGATCAACTTGGATCTCCCATTTGTGCATTTGAGGATAAAAAGGAATATCTTATCTTCTCCTTAATCACAGTAGCAATACTTAGTCAATACAATTCAATTAGGGTTAAGGAATTCAATACATTCTAGGAAACTTAAAGGAAAATTTACACATCAATCACATTCCAATCAATAATCATAATCAATCAATAAAATCAATCATTTTTATATATTACAAGTAAAATGCAGTTTTCATTCAATTTCTACAAATGTTTCCTACAATTCTCTTCCAACCAACTTTTCAATGATGGTTGACACAATTTAAAATGTTTCCCCCCATTTCCAACTGACTGTGGGTGGTTATGAATATTAGGTAACAACTTTTCAAAAAGTTGTAACCAACACCTTTTGGTATTACAAACAATGTTGTTGACAATATTTGACAAATTTTGCAAAAATAACTCCTAAGAACTAACCAATGTTTATTTCCATGAGATATTATGTAAACAACATCAATTCAACCTTTCCTAACACAAATCTACCCAACCTATGTCTAATTGACCATAGTGAACCATAGGATTTATAACTCATCCTCGGTCACTAGGTCTTACAATTAGGACTTATTACAATGCACAAAATCTCTTCATCCCTCTTGGAACTTGGCCAACCAAACCTATCAAAAAACAATTCCTAGAGGTCCTCTTGAAACCTCACCATACTCTTTGTCTATGTCTTTATCAATGGGTTCTCCTACACCATACTCCCAGGGTGGATTGATCTCAAGTCCTCTTGAGATAAGATCTTCCAATGAAGTGCCATTCTTCTTCATCTCTTCCTTGTCAATCCACACTACCTATTCTTCAGGGTGTCCAACCCAGTTCACAATATATTTCTTGTATTCATTCTTCATGGTCTTCTTGATGACCTTTGTTTCAAGGATCTTGTCAAGTTCTTGGGTGCATGAGGAGGTAAATCTGCAAAATATTCCTTTAACTCTTCAATATGAACCTTTGTACCTGAATCATGATGACCTTTATATGGCGTTAGATCAAAAACATTGAAGATAGGAGATATACCTAGAGTAGAAGGAAGTATTATCTCATAGGCATTCATGCCATGCTTCTTCAAAATTTCACAAGGAGCCACTTTATTCATGATTAAATTTGTATGCTTTCCCTTTGGCAACCTCTCCTTCCTCAAATATACCCACACCAAATCACCAACCTGAAATTGTACATCCCTCTTTCTTTTGTCTACACTTTCTTTGTACTTTTCTAAACTCCTTTGTAGAGCCAACCTCACTTGATAATGGATCTCTAACATTCTGAAAGCACACTTCTCTCCATGAGCACTAACCTGTCCATCCTTGGAAAGATCCCTCAATTCTAGTATGCCCCTCACATTCTGTCCATAGATAATCTGAAAAGGACTCCTCCCTGTACTTATACTCACAAAATCATTGAAGGCAAATTCAGCTTGGTGGAGGATGTTATCTCACTTTTCTCCATACTATTTTGTTAAACATCTCAATAGGTTTCCCAACGATCTATTGACAACTTCAATTTTCCCATCTATTTGAGGATGATAGGCTGAACTAAAGTTTAAGTTTTTTCCCAACCTTTTCCATAAGGTTCTCCAAAAGTGTCCAATTAATTTCACATCCATGTCAGACACAATAGTTTGAGGAAGACCACGTATCCTTACAATTTCTTTGAAATTTTTTTTTGGTACATAGGTTGCATCACTTGCACTCTTACATGGCAAGAAGTGTGTCATTTTACTAAACCTATCAACAACAAAAAAGATACTATCAAACCCTTTTTTATCCCTTGGTAGACCCATCACAAAGTCCATACTACAACTTTCCAGAGGTCTTGTAGGTATGGGGAATGGTTGGTACAATCCAACATTGGTTGAAGTACCTTTGGCTTTCTAACATATAGTGCATGTCTCCACAAACCTTCTGACATCTCCTTGCATCTTTGGCCAATGATAATGTCTTCTTACATTTTCTAGGGTCTTATCCAACCCAAAGTGCCCACTCATGCTTCCACAATGATTCTCCTTCACAATGTTCTCCCTCATGGAACACTTAGGAATGCATAGTTGGTGTCCTTTGAACAACAAACCATCTTGAAGAAAATAATAAGAATACTCAACATGATATACCTCTGAAAATTCAGAACAAACTTTATAGATCTCATGAAAATCTTCATCAGTCTCACACATACCTTTCAGGGAGTCAATACCTACACTTTGCAACTTTACCTATTTCACTGTCATGGCTCTCCTACTCAAACCATCAACCACTTTTTTATCAACTCCTTTCTTGTGCTTGATTGAAAAGGTATATTCTTGGATTGATTCAACCCACTTAAGTGTTTGTGACTTAATTTCTCCTGGCTATTCAAGAAACTAAGTGGTTGGTTGTTAGTAAAAATAATCAACTCCTTTGGAAGGAGATAGTGCCTCCCTTTCTTCAAGGCTTGCACTAAAGCATACATCTCTAGGTCATAAGAGTAATACTTCCTCTTAGCCTCATTCATCTTTTCACTAAAAAATGCAATGATTCTCCCCTCTTTTCTCAAAACAGTCCTAATAGCCACATTAGATGCATCCTATTCAATAATAAAAATCTTTTGAAAATATGGAAAAGCCAGTATAGGTTTCTTTTTGACCTTTTGTTTCAGACTTTTAAAATCCTCCTTAGCTTCCTTGGTCCACACAAACTTGTGCTTCTTCCCCCTTTGATAGTCTCCAAAATTGGTGCACAAATCTGGTTGAATCCCCTGATGAACATCATGTAAAAATAATCCAATCCATGGAAGCTTCTAACCTCTGTCATTGTCCTTGGTGAGGTCAAATTCAAGATTCTTTCCACCTTTTCTAGATCCATCTTTATGCTTCCACATGAAATCACAAAGCCAAGGTATACCAATTCTTCTTGCATGAATACACATTTATCCAAGTTTATTAGGAGCTTTTCCTCTTGCAACCTCTTAAGGACCAAATTCAAATGTTTCATATGTTCATCCTTAGTCTTACTAAAAATAAGGATATCATCTAAATATACAATCACAAACTTTCCAAGGAATGGTTTCAAAAATTCATTCATGAGCCTCATGAATGTACTCGGAGCATTTGACAACCCAAAAGGCATCACCCTCCATTCATAAAGTCCTTCATTAGTCTTAAAGGCTATTTTCCACTCATCTCCAACCCTTATTCTGATTTGGTGGTACCCACTTTTCAATTCCACCTTTGGATAGTACTTTGCACCCCCAATATGGTCCAATAAGTCCTTAATCCTAGGCATAGGAAACCTATACCTAATGGTGATTTTATTAATTTCTCTAGAATCATTACATAACCTCCAAGTCCCCTCTTTCTTTGATGCAAATAAGGTAGGGACTACACAAGGGCTCAGACTCTTAGTTATCAAACCTTGTCCAAAAGTTCTTGGATTTGCTTGTATATCTCTTCATTATGTTGGGGTGTGTGTTTATATTTTGCTTTGTCTGGAAATGTGGCTCCAGGGATTAGATCAATGTTATGGCTAGTCTCTATGATTGGGGTAAGGTATTTGGTAACTCCTTGGTTACAATTCCCTTATACATCTCTAGAAAATCTTCTACCTCCTTAGGACCTACTCTCCTAGGTTCCTATTTTACTTTTAATACCCTTCCCTCTTCTTGTTTTGGAAAAACTACCAATGCATAACAAGGAGTGTATTTCTCCTTCAATACCTTCAAAAATTCTTTCTCTCCTACAAACAAAAACTTGGAATCATTTTGTTCTTCACCGTTATTAGGTAGGGGTAGTAAAGTTACCTTCTTACCTTGGTGTTGGATGGAGTAGGTGTTCTTCCTTCCATCATGGTGTACCTCCAAATCATATTGCCATGGTCTCACTAAGAGAAAATGACATGCATCCATAGGTACAATGTCATAAAGTACTTTGTCCTTGTACTTCCCAATCTGAAACTATATCCATGTCTTCTCTTCAATGAATGTTTGTTGTCCTTTTGTGAGCCATGACACCTTGTAGGGTGTAGGATGTGGAATCCTCTTTAACTTCATCTTTTCAATAGCTTCAAGGGACACCAAGTTATCAGTAGAACCAAAATCAATAACCACTCTACATACCGTGTTTCCCACTCTACAAGTGGTTTTAAAAAGTGTATTTATTTGGGGTGGCTCTAGTGCACTAGGTTCTTTGATCAAAGTTCTTCTCATCATAAGTGACTCTCCTTGTTCAGGTGCTGTAAAGGATTCATGTGAATGCACACTTTGGGAGTCTTCATCTCTCACCAAAATTTCTCTCCTTTCACCTTTCTTGTTCCCTTTTTCAGGACACTTTGATTCTAAGTGCCCGGGTTGATTATACCTATATCAATTGATGGTATCAATGTCTCTTCCCCCAAATCTCCCTCTAGAGTTTGATCTTCTTCCCCTAAAGGAACCCCTAGAGCTTCTCTCTCCTTGGTTTTGTTCATGGTTTGATTATCCAAATTCCTTAGGACCTTGTCCTCTTCCACTGGACATGCCTCTACCCCTACTTCCAAAATCTCTTTGTCCTCACCCTCTACCACCTTGATCGTGTTTCCTCTTGAGTTTTTCCTCAACCTTCAATGCCAATTGATAGCATTTGTTTACTATGGTAGGGCTACTCAAACTGATTTCATCTTGTATGGGGACCCTCAATCCTTGCATGTATCTTGCAAGTTTCACACATTCAGGCTCTGCCAAATTGGATTTCATGACAAGCCTCTGAAATTCTTCAGTGTAACTTGAGACATCTAAATCCTTCTGCCTCAAACTCATCCTCCTATTATGAAGTTGAACTTCATTATCTTTAGGGACATATGCCTCTATGACTAAGGCTACCATCCTCTTCCAAGTAGTTACTTGTCTCTTACCAACCTTCACCCTTTCATCTTGAGTGAAATTCCACCATGTGAGTGCAGATCCTTTCAACTTTGACTTGACAATTTGTACCCTCTGATTCTCAAGGATATCTTCGCAGTCAAAGAAACTTGTGAGAGCATCAACTCAATCCATATCAGCATCTGGGTCCATCTTCCCATTATAGGTAGGCAATTCCAACTTAACATCCATGGTTCTCCTCTCCATAGATTTCAAGGTCTTCAAGAGTAGTCTCTTATCTACAGGAACCTCTTCCTCTTCCTTCTCAAGGGGTTCTTATTCACTCCCTTCCTCATCTTCATCGGAGTCTCCACCACTCTTCCTTCCCATAGTATATGTTAGCATTTTCATGTCTTCGACCATGTTCTCCATTTGTGCCTCATGCCTTACCTTCTGCTCTTTCATAAACCTTAAAATTTATGCATTTTTCATCCTTGATGGCATCTCACCATGATCATCTACTCCTAACATGGTTTTCAATCCTCCTAAGGGTCCTTCTTGCTCTGATACCACTTGATGCAGAGGGTTTGGTCACTAGAACAACTTGTAGCAATTTACAAGTCCTTGCTTGGTCCTATCAATCCTTCCTACCACTTTCGACTGGAGTACCCAAAACAAGTGCCCTAGACCTTTAAGTGATTTTTTACCTATTCAAAAACTCATCAAATCATTTACCCCCATAACCTCATACTAAGTTAACCACTATTTCATACATCTCCTTAATACACCCTTGTTCACCTAGTGTTCCCAATGCACCTTCCTTATTCAAGGTCATTCCAATTTATTCCCAATCCCATGAATCATTCACACATGTCAAAACACTCCTTTGAAATCCCTCAAATCAACCAACTTAGTCCTTTGATTCAATTCAATCAAATACTTCAAAATTGTCCTACTTGACATTTTTTGTCACTCGACACAGTCTGCTAGTTGGTATTGCCTACTACTCGGTATTGCCTGCACACATTTTTGGGTTTTGTAACAAAAACCACTAAAGGAAATCCCAAAACAATTACGTATCCTTACTTAAAATGTTGGGATAACACTTTTCCCAAGAGGACAAATCATGGATCCTTCACCAACTCAGTTTACTTGGAAATCTTCACTAATGCCTTGGTGGCCTAATTGGGGCACCTAAAGAAGGAAGTAATCTCTATATTTGGATCCTTTCCAAACCAACTATTGGAAAATCTAGGGAAAATTTTATCCCCCAACCTTAGGCTTTGAATCGATGCCCATGTAAAGTTATGGGGTCTACAACCTTCTAGTTAAATACTTTCGCTCGTCACATAGGAATGTCGTGTTGGGATTTTAGAAATTTATCCTTGCAACTAAAACCAACCTATCTGAAACCAAAACAAAACTAAAATACAATCCCATACCTCTCCTTTAAACCTATTTTTTGCAACTTTACATGTTTACAATTGAAGGTACGAGGGTTTCAAATCGATGACCCTAATTTTCTTCAAAATAACGACTTCTAGTTGACTGTGACATGACTTCTGTCTTATTTATCCACCTTAAGATCTATGGTTTTATGAAAATTAAAACTAAAACATACTCCCAACTTCCTATCATATTATCTTTATCATTTGAATCCATATTGGATTGTCCACAACAAAATATCAGTCAAATATACAGTATAATGCAGTTTTTCATTCAATTTTGGCAAATGTTTCCTCCAATTCTCTTCCAACCAACTTTGCAATGATGTTTGAAACAATTTAAAATGTTTCCCCCTAGTTCCAACTGATTGTGGGTGGTTATGAATGTTGGGTAACAACTTTTCAAAAAGTTGTAATCAACAACTTTTTGTTTTACAAACAATGTTGTTGACAATATTTGACAACTTTTGCCAAACTAACTCCTAGGAACTAGCCAAGGTGTATTTCCACAAGAGATGATGTTAAAAACATCAATTCAACCTTTCCTAACACAAATCTACCCAACCTATTTCCAATTTACCATAGTGAACCATAGGATTTATAACTTATCCTCGGTCACTAGGTCTTACAATTAGGACTTATTACAATGCATACAATCTCTTGATCCCTCTTGGCACTTGGCCAACCAAACCTCTCAAAAAAAATTCCTGGAGGTCCTCTTGAAACCTCACCATCCTCTTTTTATTTGTCTTTGTCAATGGGTGCTCTTGCACCATAGTACACAACAAAATATCAATCAAATATACAGTAAAATGCAGTAAAAAGATAGACAAGGACTATGACCTGCAAGAAAACATTCACTCTAGCAAATAGGCACAGAAATGAGACAAGATATTAGGGAATGAAAAAAATTCACAAGTTTATCTATATAAATCATTCACAATAGTACACAGAGATGCAAAAAATAAAGAGGACTTAAGGTAAACCAAAGATTTCTCCAACACTTAGCAATTATATTATGATTCAGAGAGAAATACAGACATGAAAAACCTGGGGATAGAGAATATGTCACAAAAGGTCCTTGCATAATCTGAACTTCAATGAGAATTCACAAACATATGAAAACTTGGGGGCAAAAGAAATGTCACAAAAAATATTACATAAGCCTGGAAATACTATTTACAAAAGCTTCTAAAACTACTTATATACAACCTCCTCAACCACCATGGCTCAGGAGTCAAACTACATTCAATACAGATCAGATTAGGGTTACAAAAGATATCCTTTGAAAACAAACCAAAACCCTAAAATGATCACCTCTGCACATAAATGCCTCATGAAAAATATCTCAAACAATCATATACATATTGGAGACGTCTCCCAACATCATTAATTCGATCAAACAGATCAACCTGATCCATCTACCTTCTCTGCAGCTTGAAAATGTTGCCATCGCCATGAAAACCATAAGAATGATTTAAATATTTGAATTTAAATACAAATAGTCATAGGTAGCATTGAAATACCTCATCAACAGCTCAGATCGAAACCTTTATCAATTTTAAAATACAGTCGTTGATATTGTTTAAGTTACCCACGAGCTCAGGATCTCAGATGCAATGTGGCATGAAGGTGCAATGCCTTAAACACTAACTTCCAATCATCTTCACTTAAAGGAAAAGCATAGACCATTCGATGAAGATCAACTAAAATGTAGATTAACCCTTCCTTAGACTAGGTAACCACATGCCCCACTTAACTTAGAAGGACACGTGACACACATGCACAATGCCTCAGACCTTAACTTTCCTTCATCTTCCCAATCAATGGATCATGACAACCGCACGATGAAAACCAATTGGAATGGGGTTAGCTTAAACTTTTCTTATAAGACGCAAGCCCCACCTGATCAGAAAGGAAACATGTCCTCATGGTGCAATGCCTCAAATGTTAACTTCCCTTCATCTTGGCCATCAAGGGAAAGCGTCAACTATTAGATGCATTCAAAACTTTGAACTTTAATCTTCTGCTCAATAGACCCAGGTTCTGACAACCCAATACAAGTCACAATAGTGCATTTCCTTGATCAATAACTATTTATCATCTTCACCATCAAGGGAATGTGCTAACCGCACAATCAAAAGGAACTTGACTACCGATTAAGAAGTCACAGAACTCAAAGAAAGGTGACCCCACTATCCATATGGTATGATGCCGCGATGCCTTGAAGAAACTTTAAAGTTTGATCTGGTGATAAAGGCTTTGTGATGACCATCTGATTGATTCTTATCTCTGACTCAGCCTCTAACTTGTCTTTAACCTGGATTACCTTAATTCATTTGTATCTCTAAGTCTCTAGATCTCAACTTTAACTCTGGTTTGGATACGAGATTCAGAGATGCAACCTTATCTCTGAATCATTGAAGGAGACTCAACCAGACTTGATCTTGACTCAGGCTTATCTGGAAATTAAAAGACAAAATAAAACTCTAAGTCGTTGAAAACATTCGCTAACCCCAATCTGATTTAGAGATCTAGCGACAACCCTCCGATTAGAACTTGATCAATGGCCCTCGCATGATCTCTGAACAAACGTCTTGACTAAGGCCCCATTATGAGACTCATTGATAGCCACAAGATCTATTATGCATTGATGGCCAGTACTTAATATTAAGATCCTTTATGACTTTAACATTTCATTTTGAGATCAGGATATAAACAAAAAGTGCCAAGACTTAACCTCATCGCTAGATCGCTGAATGAGAGTGACTAACCTCCAAGCATTAAGAGATTAGGAGATAAAAGAAAAGACATAAAGGCACATGACAAATAGAGACTTAAGTGGCACAAAAAGTAACTCAAAATTATAACGAGATATAAAAAGTCTAGGGTTTAAGGGTATCCTTAGGGTTTTAGACCTTAAAATAGAACAAGAGTTTAACTAGACCTAGAAACATGCAGAAAACAAGGAAAAGACCAGAAAAAGCTTACAAAAACCTTACAGGATGGGATCAACCCTTGTGGGAGCCACATTTAATCTACTTGTAGGCAAAAATTGGATTGAATAAAATTTTGGCAATTTTTGTTGAATGTCTACATGTTAGACATATGAAAACCAGTGGCCTTAGAAATTCCATTGGGAAAGGAGCTGCAAGAAGCACAAACAAGACTTTGGAAGCAGGAGGACCAAACAAGGAGGAGGAAACAACAAACCAAAATAGGGAAAAGAGAACTATATACAACAACCACTATCTGTGCAACAACACTTAGAGGAAAACAAGAAAACTAAACCTATAAAGCAAAAGACAAGTAGCAAAGCTTAATTACAAGGTAGGAAAAACCTCAAAACAAGGCTTGCGGTGAAAACCATTGACTAAAATTGGAAATCTTTCTCCTTCAAGTATTCAGAGCTAAAAATCATTATGCTCCTTGCATTCTAAGATCACAAATGGGCCTCCCCAAAATTAATCAAACTTTGTATGTCTACCAGGTCTGCTCTTGATTTCATCCCACTCTAGGACTATGTCTCCCACATTGAAGTTCCTTGATGCAGCTCTCTTGTCAAGGCTTTTCTTGGTTTGCATATGTTGGAACTCCATATTCTGCATAGATTTACATCTATTCTCTTCCAACTCCATGATTTGAGCATAGCGTACCTACAAAGGATCTCCTTCTTCAAAGAGAACAAGTTGGATAGCAAGGTCTAAGGCTGCTAATTCAGTTGAAATGGACAGATTAGCCTCTTTTCCATAGACTAACATCTAGGGGGAGTTTCCAATTATATTTTTTGGAGTGATCCTATCTAACCATAGGGAAGACTTCAGTTTGGAGTGCCAATCTCTTTGATTCTCTTGCAAAGTCCTTTTGATTATTTTGATCAAATTCTTATTGGTGGACTTTGTCAACCCATTACCCTGAGGGTAATAATTTGAACTAGTGCTAAGATAAATGCCATGTCTAGCTGCCCATTCAGTGACTTTTAAACCTGTGGAGGCAAGTGCATTGTCAGATATTATTGAATCAAGAATCCCAAACATATGAATGATATCATCATAGAAATTCAAGATAGAAGTCTCATTAGCCTCGTTCAATGCAATGACTTCTATCCAACGATTGAAGTAGTTAGTTGTAGTGATAATCCATTTGTGTCATGCACTAGATGGGGGTTAATTAATCCTATTAATTCAATGCCCCATTTCACAAATGGTTTCTCTGCATTAATTGGTTGCAGAGGTAGAGACGAAAGCCTCTCTTTCCATGCAAGCATAGCACATTTCATGCATTTCCTGACATAGACATGACTGTCCCTAAAGATGGATGGCCAGCAGTATCCAACCCTCATGATCTTGGAAGCAGTGGTCCTAGAAGGGAAATGACCTCCAGAAAGTCCATCATAAAATTCATATAGAACATCTGCTATCTGATTTGAATCAATGCATCTAATAAGGACACCACTGTGATATCTTTGAAAAAGAACATCATTTATTAGAACAAAAGGTATGGACTGAAACCTATATTACCTTCTTTTTGCTAAATCCAACCCTATAGGGCACTCACCTATCTTCAAAAAATGGACCATATATGACAACCAACCTGTTGCCTTGTCATGATCTTTTGTTGCATGTATAATTAGGGATGACTCCATTTGTTTTTTATCCTTTAAAGTTTCATGATATGCTCACAAAGAACTCTACCTTTGACTATCTTGCTAACATGAATATCTACATCATATTTCATGAATCTAGTTATCCATTCAACTCTCTTTTCATTCAGGTCTTTACTAAGCAAGAATTCCTTGATACTTGGATGAGTGACTCTTAGATGTACCTTTCTATGGGTCAAAAAATGCCTAAACTTCTTGAGGCTCTTCACCACAACAAGAACATATTTTTCTACAAAAGGGTATCTTTGTTCATATTCTTCCAAGCCTTTTCTAAAGAAATCAATGGGCTACTCTAATCCTTCTGAGTTTTGTTGAGTTAGCATTACAGAGATAACCTCAGAGCCCCCATAAGCATATAGAATTAAGTCCTTACCAAAATCGAGATTTAGTAAGGAAGGAGCCTTGATCAAAGCCTCCTTAATGGCCTGAAACGTTTTCTTCCCTTCTTTTCTCCAACTGAAGACTATATTCTTCTTCTTTTCCCTAGCTTCAGAACCAGAGACACAGTGTAGAATATGTTCTATGGATGGAAAAGGGTGGCGATCTTTCAAGGATGCCTTATTTAGGTCCCTAAAGTCAACACACAACCTCAATTCTCCATTATTTTTCCTTATAGGAACAAGGTTAGACACTAGACTTGTATGTTTAATGGGATATATGATTCCACTCTCAATTAGTTTAAGAACCTCTTTATGCATGAGTGGCTCTAGCTTGGGGTTAAAAAGTCTTTGCTTTTTCCTAACTGGTTTAGCATTTCCTCTAGTTCTATGGTATGTTGAGAAAGTGCATGATCAAAGCCTTTGAGATCTTCATATTGCCAAGAAAATACATCACTAAATTCTTGAAATAGTTGGATTTAAGGATTCTTTTCTAAATTAGTACTTACCTTTCCAAATTTTAAGCTTTTACCTGGTTCAAGCTCCAAATCAGTGTAGTGCTCTTGTTGAACTAGTAATCTAGTTTTGTTCCTTTTGGCTTGATCATCTGTATTGAATACTGACTCTAAGGTTACAATAGCCCTTGGAAACTTATTGGACTTGAGTTGAACCAATTTATCATCATAATTTTGCATCAATCTATCTTGATTGTGCTCTGAAAAAAAGTCTTCTTCAAACAAGAATTGCATAATTTGTTCATCATTTTCAAATACTTTCCAATTGAAATCATTTTCGGGGAGGGAAGGCTTAAAAATAATATTAACATGTTGCTGGTCACTTCCTACTAAAATTTTATTAGGGATATCAAACTGAGATCCAACAACAGCTAACCTATCTACATGTTGATTCAGCTTTCTAGGAATCACACTATATTAAAAGCATAAAAATCTTCCATTACATCCCACACCCTGTGCTTGTAAGCTTGCATAGTATCATTTTTTGGTGCAATCATACCCATCACTTGACTAACAATTAATTCACTATCACCATGAACCTTTAAATCCTTAATACTTCTTTTCCTAGTCCAATCTAGTCCATGAATCAAGCTTTCATATTCAGCAGTATTGCTTGTACAAGAAAAATTGAATCTAAAATTTGCTTAGTATTTCTCACCTTTAGAGGAGAAAAGAATTGCACCACTACCAGAGCCATGTCTGCTTCTAGCACCATCAAAGAAAAACTCTCAAACTTCATCTCTCTCTTCTTTTGATGCTTCACTGGTTGCTTTAAAGAGATTGGGCATTGTGAGACCATCCTCTTGGATTATGTAGTTCCCCAAACTAGCATTCAAAACAAAATTATCCTGAGCCTCTGAAGTATTTATTGATCCCCATTCATCTAGGTAGACATTTGTAATGCCCTTTATCTTGGTATCTATTTCTTGGATGAGTGGAACATCATTTTTATCAAACACAAGGCAGCTTGCATTAAGGACATTTGATACATAAGGCTCTATATGGTGTACCGCTAATGACTCAGATTTGATAGTCACCTTAGTTCCATACCTAGTATGAAAAAGCATATGGGACCAATCATAAGAAAGATAACCTCATTTTTTGGCTGTGAATTCTCTTGACAAACATAAGGAAAAAACAGCAAGGAGATCTATGATATAAATGTCTAGAGGGATAGAGAAGTTAGGACTAGCATGAAGGACCAAACTTGTATCCTTGGCCACACCTATTGTGTTTACAGATGAGCCATCAAGCTGTATCAATTTATTTTGAAATGGTTCATATTTTAGTCCTATCTGGTCAGTTGTACTCTTAGGCATAACTGAACTTGTGGCTCTACTATCTATCATAAAATTATGTACTAGGAAATCTCCAATTATCAATGATACATAAAAGGGAGGTGGGTTTGTGTTCTTACCTTGGTTAGCATCCACCTCGATGTTGCCATTCAGAATTTTATTTTCTTGATCAACATTAAACAACACTGGTTTGGAAACATCATTAGTGGACTATTGTGTAATTGCTTCCTCAGACATTGCCTTCTTTAAGATTTTAGGTTGTCCTAGAATGGCTAAGGAATCCCACATAGTCATTGTCACATTCATTTTCTTTATATTTTCCATAATATTGAATGGTAGTGATGCATGGATGTTCTGGTGTGCTTTCACCATTATGGGCTCTACATCTTTGGGACGATGACCACCTTTGATTGGTATGATAGGTATTTTCAGTATGTCAATAGTGGGTGTATGTGATTGTTTTGTGATTTGGCATCCTTTCCCTTTTCCTCTGTTTGCACCATGTCACGAGCTCTTCTCTTGGACCGAGTATTGGCTACAATTAAAGATTCACCATTTACCCCATTAAAATATTCCTCTTACCAATTAAAGAGAGTAGTCTCATCAGATTGTGCATCTTGTTGTAGCACTAATCCAGCCGAGGATGCATCTAAAGGTGTGCTTGATGCATTTTGTTCCATAAGTGCTTGGTTCATCAATCCATTTGAACATGTAGCCTGATTAAGTGGCTGAATGCAGGGAAAGCACCATTCATTTTATGCTGCTAAGTAGTGTTGTGTAGGAACCATCTCCCTGAATGGATTTGTATAATTAAGAGGCGATGGGTTATAAGAATGAAAAGGCATTTGATTAAAATTTTGCCTCTGACCCTGGTAATTTCCTTGGTATGGTGGTCTGCTTTGCTGATAGGATTGTCCCTGCCCTTGATACTGTTGATTAGGACTTGAATTTTTTTGTTGGAAAGGTGGACTAACCCCTTGATTCTATTTTTTGATATTGATCAACTCATTAGTAAGTTTTTGCAATAAGTTATTCATTTTATGTTGATTAGTTCTCATTTCTTTCAATTCTTGGGAAAAGCCTTCTTTTGATTCCTCGCTGCCTGAACTAGCTTAAGGTGCTACTACAGTAGGTATAGGAGTGAATGGAGGAATGTTCAAAGACATATTGGGTTGAATATTAGGGAAAATAGGCATGAGTGGCCTTGGGGCTATCATACCAGCCTAAATTAGACAATTCTCAGCTTTAACAACTATATCAAAAGCCTGAGGTAGTGAAGTACCTCCCATAGATTGGATCATGACGGATATGTTGCTATTCAAACTTTTCTAAAAATATAGGAAATCATAATCTGCTGAAGGCCTTACAGAAATAGGGATCTTATTCCATGTCTTGATAAATCTATTATTGAAATCTTTCATTTGTTCTTGAGGGGATATTTTGATAGTAGTGAGTTTCTCTACTAGGGACAAATGGTCGGATTTATCTTTGAAATATTTGTTGAGGGAGTCTCCAAGTCTGTCGCATGAATCAATGGAGCCAACTGCTAAACTTGTAAACCACTCTAGGGATTTACCCTTGAAGGAGGCTAGCAACAACTTGGTAGCCACATATTCCTTGGTGAGATGATGTATACTATAGATGCTAGCCACATCTCTGACATTCTCACAAGTTGTTGTTTGGCTTTCACCTGTAAAATCATACAATATTTTGTATGATGCTAGAGGTACATCATGGTGTTGTGAAAAATTTAATGGGCCACCCTAATTAAAGGGTATAAATTCCAATTGTCTTTCCATAGGAGGGACTGATACTGATTGAATAAAAACTATATGGGTTGCACTTGAACCAATAAGTGAATCTGAATCCCTTAGCAACTATTTTCTTAAAGATCTTCCTCTCCTTCTTGTATGAAACAAGGGTCTTTCTTCTACAATAGGTGGTGTAGACTGCACTCTCCTCGTAGGGGATGTCCTTTGGGATGCTCTCTCTTTTCTTTTTGTTGGAGGCAACTGCAAAAATTTAGAAGACTTTAAGCTTCTTGTTTCCATATTTCTCATAAAATTTATTAGGACTAGATCTTCTTGTCCTAAACACCAGTGGATTCGCTAGATATGCCTCAAAAACCACTTCTAGGTTGGTACTACGCAATCAGCATATCAGAGACAATATAGCCTTTTAAAAATGAACTTCTTTTGTAGTCCCACCGGGCATGCCAGAACTATTATACACCAAATTTGCACCCTACCAAACTCGAGAGTCTAGTGACCTGGTATAACATGGGAATCAATTCCACGTTGTGGGACCTTGTTGTTCTTGAAGTGAAACCTGCATATTCTACGATGGTTCCTCTAGGATAATCAACTATTTTTCTCTTTGAACTTGAAAGTAAACTTGAGAGGAAAAGGGATAGAAGGAAACTGAAAGGAAATAAAGTAGGAACTTAATCTATTAGGTGATACACCAAAAATGACATGAATCATAACACAATGACTAAGGAATCAACATGAAATCACTGAATTAGAACAAGTGCAACTTTCTGGATAGGCTTGCAAATGTGTTTCATAGAGTGGTCTGAGATGATAAATTGTTTAGGGAAAGGAAAGATTTCACAAAAATAGCTTTCAAGAAGATAGACATGGACTATGACCTCCAAGAAAACATTCACTCCAACAAATAGGCACATAAATGAGACAAGATATCAGGGAATGAACAAAGTTCACAAGATTATATATATAAATAATTCCTAACAGTACACAGAGATGTAGAAAAGAAAGAGGACTTAAGGTAAACCAAAGATTTCTCCAACACTTAGCAGCTATATTATGGTTCAGAGAGAAATACAGACATGAAAAACGTGGGGACAGAGAATATGTCACAAAAGATCCTTGCATAATCTAAACTTCAATGAGAAATTACAAACATATGAAAACTTGGGGGCAGAAGAAATGCCACAAAAAATCTTACATAAGCCTGGAAAAAATATTTACAAAATATTCTAAAACTACTTATATACAACCTCCTCAACCACCATGGCTCGGGAGTCAAACTATAATCAATCCAACTCATTAGGGTTACAAAATATATCCTTTGAAAACAAACTAAAACCCTAAAATGGTCACCTCTACACACAAATGCCTCATGAAAAATATCTCAGATAATTAGGTACATCTTGGAGATGTCTCCCAACATCATTAATTTGAGCAGATAGATCAGCCTGATCCATATACCTTCTCTGCAACTTGAAACGTCGCCACCACCATGAATACCCTAAGAATGATTTGAATATTTGAATTTAAATAAAAATGGTCATAGGTGGTGCTGAAATACCTCATTGATAGCTTGGATCGAAACCTTTATCAATTTTAAAATAGAGTTTTCGATCTCGTTTAAGTCACCCGCGAGCTTAGGATCTCAGATGCAACGTGGCACACAGGCACAATGCCTTAAACACTAACCGATGTTCATCTTTGCTTAAAGGTAAAGCGCAGACTGTTGTATGAAGATCAACTAAAATGCAGACTAACCCTTCCTCAGAATAGGTAACCACAAGCCCCACTTAAGTGAGAAGGATACGTGGCATGCAAGCATAATGCCTCAGACCTTAACTTTCCTTCATCTTCTCGGTCAAGGGATCGTGACAACCGCATGATGAAAACCAACTAGATTGGGATTAACTTAAACCTTTGTTATAAGCCCCAGGTACCACCTTATTAGAAAGGATAGGTGTCCTCATGGCACAATGCCTCAAACATTAATTTCCCTTCATCTTGGCCATCAAGGGAAAGTGTCAACCATTAGATGCATTCAAACCTATTTGACCTTTAATATGCCACTTGATGGGCCCAAAATTTGACAACCCAACATGCATCATAACAACACATTTCCTTGATCACTAACTATCTAGCATCTTCACCATCAAGGGAAAGCCTCGACCGCACAATCAAAAGGAACTTGACCACCGATTAACCAGCCACAAACCTCAAAGAAAGGTGACCCCACTGTCCATGTAGCATGATGATGCAATGGCTTGAAGAACCTTTAAAGTTTGATCTGGTAATAAAGGATTTGCAATGACCATTCAATTAAGTCTTATCTCTGCCTCAGCCTCTAACTTGTCTTTAACCCATATTAACTTAATTCCTTTGTATCTCTAAGTCTCTGGATCTCAGCTTTAGCTCTAGTCTGGATACGAGATTCAGAGATACTACCTTATCTCTAAATCACTGAATTAGACTAAACAAGACTTGATCTTGACTCGGGCTTATCTAGAGATTACGAGACAAAAGAAAACTTTGAGTCATTGAAAACATTTGCTAACCCCAGTCTAATTTGGAGATCTAGCGATAACCTTCCAATTAGAACTTGATAAACGGCTCTCGCGTGACTGTTAACAAAAGTCTTGACTCATGACCAATTATGAGACTCAGTGACAGCCACAAGATCTAATCAGCATCGATGACCAGTACTTAATCTCGAGATCCTTTATGAATTAACCATTTCATTGCGAGATCAGGAGATAAACAAAAAGTGCCAATTCTTAACCTCGTCGCCAAATCACTGAATGAGAGTGACTAACCGCCAAGCATTAAGAGATTAGGAGATAAAAGAAAAGACATAAAGGCACATGGAAAATAGAGACTTAAGTGGCACAAAAGTAACTCAAAATTATAGAAAGCCACAAAAATTCTAGGGTTTAAGGGTCTCCTTAGGGTTTTAGACCTTAAAATAGAACAAGGGTTTAACCAGGCCTAGAAACATGTAGAAAACAAGGCAAAGACCAGAAAAAATTGACCAAAAACCTTACAAGTTGGGCTCAACCCTTGTAGGAGCCACATTTACTCAACTTGCAGGCCAAAATTGGATTGGAAAGGAAATTTTGGCTAACACTTACATATTAGGAAGCCCTAGAAAGACAACTAGTTTGATGAATATATTGGAGCAAACGAGGTGGGCGCTTCAGAGATTGATGAAATTGATGACTCAGAGATAGAGGACTCACTAGATGAGTTCGTTGAAGGTTAGGGGTCTACATCAAGGATAAATGGAGAAATGTGATGGGTAAAGTCCCTAAATACTACTAGGTATAGACACCCAATTTTGTATATCTCGGCTTTCCTATGATACTTTATGTTTATAGATAATCG
>MU224887.1:1321976-1333336 GCA_018584345.1 Thuja plicata
ACTTGGACTCAATGATAAAGACACTTGTGTCAACCATGTCCATGTTTCCTATCTACTCTCCTTCCTCTAAGTTGAGACACTTGTCTCAACCATGTCCATGTTTCCTATCTACTCTTGCCTATATAAGCAGAGCCATTGTACCTTTGTAATAACCTCAATTCCTCAATACATTATCTCATTAGATATTGTATTGCTTTGCATTCTCTTGACTTGAATATAGTTTATTTGGCTCATATTTGATTTCTATTTTGCTTTCTCTCAATCACTTGCATTCTTGGGTAGAAATCTTACAATATGCATATATATGCATGTATATATGTGTATATATACCTATATGTATATATATGCATATATGTGTATATATATGTATATATGAGTATATATGCATATATATATATGTGTGTGTGTGTGTGTGCATATATATATATATATATATATATATATATCTGTGTGTGTGTGCACATTCAATGCATANTATATATATATAGGAATAAAAGTCCACAAACACAACTGAGAGGGGGGGGTGAATCAGTTGTGAGACATATTATTAAACATTAAACTTTATAAACAAAACTTTCATCCAAATGATAACACAGTAAATGCCAACACAATAACACAATCCTTTGTTGTCCAGGAAACCCTATTAAAGGCAAAACCCCAGTGGGAAGTAGCACCCACAAATATTGTACTAAGAGTATAGTATCCATGTTAAAATATTTAGCCCTTTTAGGAGCTTATTACAGTATTATAGTACATAGTCCTTGTTAAAGGACAGACCCTGTTAGGAGTCAAGAACAATGGTGGGTTGATTGCCTAGGCACATTGCCTAAAGAAGGTTAATGCCACCCTCAAGGACTTACAGTCTGAAACACAAAACACAAGTGTATATAGAAAATATACAATTCAGTGAACTATTCGATAGCAATTGTCTTTGATTGCTCAGTTCCAATGAAGTACAATAGGGTAAAAGTACAAACCTGTATCCCACTTTTATAAAGGAAGAGGACCACAACATGCAAAATTGTTAAAATTTAACGACACAAAAGTGGCATTTTTGTTTAGAATTTTGAAATGATGTAAACTAATGAAATGTGTAAAATTGGATCTAGTTTATGCCTATAATTTTTCAATTTTTTTTTGAATAAGAATTGACACATTTTTTTAATTTTTGAAGTCCATTTTTTAATTGCTGAAATTTTTTGAAAATCTAGGGTCTAGTTCCCACCAACAAAATATATTCAAATAATCTTTTTTTCCTCTGATTTCAGAATATATTTTCGAAGACATCTACAGATAGTGCAGAAAAAAAAAAGGAAGATTGGTTTTCCGTATATATTTTGTCTGTTATAACTATTCAAAGTCAGAGTTACCCGAAATTAAGAGTTTTTGTCTCCCGCCTAATTTGCCCTAGTAAATCTACACCAAATACAAAACAAATTATATATTCTTTAAGAGCACTCTCTCATCTAGTGTTAAATATAAGTTTTAAATTTTTATAATATGATTTACTATTTTTTTTTCTTTTTTTCAACGAGCGTGTTCTTAAATGTTAAAATACCTACTTTGATTTTTTTCAAATTATAATATATTATATGTAATCAAAACACTATAAAAATTATATGACCATAATCTAGACTCCAAGCTCTACAAAAGGGTATTTTTATATTTTAAAATAAGTTGAGTTCTGATGGAGAATTTATCCCTTAAAGTGACATGTTTTCAAATTTCCCATTTTTTTCTTGTTTGGCTGCCACATGGGATGCCACATAGGTATTTTTGGCACGATGGCAAGCTAAATTGTTTCATGATTCCAAAAATTATTTTCCACCTAGTTGTATTCTTTTATTTGTAGATTTCTCTGAGAACTATACATTCTCCCCTCAATCAGAGCTTCAAGCTCAATATTATCGTTCTGAGCAAGTTGCAATATTTGTGCAAGTGACCTATAGACACACACAATTTGATTTGGATGAGGTAGAAAGTACCATTCCAAATGAATGCATTATCATCAAGGAGGTTCATTTCTATATTAGCGATGATAAGGTTCATGATAGGAGTTATGTGGCTCATTTTTTTGCAATGTATTTTGAAGATATTGCGAATCGCGGGATAAAATCTTCACAACACTGGATTTGGTCTGATGGTTGTGCAGGTAAGTGTATGCTCTTCAATTCATTCTCATTCTCATTTATTACTTGTTAAATTATTATGTGATCATAATCTTGCATACAACAACTTAATCTGGTAGGACAATTTAAATCTGCAAAAGCCTTTAATTGGCTAGCTATGCAACATGCTAGACACAATGTTAAGTTTTTGTGGAACTTCTTTGAAAGTGGACATGGAAAAGGAGAGCATGATGGAGCAGGAGCATGTGTGAAGCATGCACTTCGCCAACATGAACTTGTAGGTACAAATGGTGTGAACAATAGTTAAATATATATATATCTAGATATTTAAAATAGTATAATTGAAACTTAGATCCATTTTCTTTAAACTAATAGTTCAAAAATTTACAGGTAACATGATAGAGAATTCAAAGAAAATTGTTGAATGGTGTCAAAATCCTTTTGCTAGTCAGGACACCAAATACAACAAACGTTATTTTTGGGAAGTGAAAGGTAATTTATAGTTTGTAGGAAAAATCTAAATTAAAATTTAATTTCGTGTTCATCTATGTTATCATAATTGTTGATCTAAAAATGTACAAATTTTATTTCATATTTGTAATAGATATAGACCGATCTAATCCTCTAATCCTTACAATTTTCAAAGGATTGTTGGTAATATAAGTTTACACCAATTGATGAGTACCAGACAACACAAGCCTCTATTGATTCAATTAAGAGAAAAATCATGTTTCTGTGCTGACTGCATTGATGAAAATCCAATGAGTCAATATGAGAATATTGCAAATGGATATTTCATGATGGGATGTGAAGGAGTTAATCAGAATGCCTCCTTATGAAGATGATGACATTGACATAAACATTTATGATCCTATATATTTAGCTGATTATGAGTGTGTTTCTGATTTAGTTGTTACAGGTGTGTGCACACATGTACATGTTCTTTTATTTAAATTTAATTTATTGTACTTTTGATTTGAATTTAATATCTAATCTGGATTTGTATAGGTGATATTTTGTTGTGGTTGTGGATCCTCACAATGTGGAAAGTGTAGATTATTATCTACTAAGATGCACAAAAGAAAAATATGAATTGCCAAAAGAAATTGTAGATGGTGATGGACAATCACATCCAACTGGTTCAGTTGTTATTGAAGGAACATATTATCAGCAAATAAAGATAAATAGAAATGGTGTTCAATTTATTGAATATATTTCTGGCCAAAAATTTCTACATTACAGTCACTTGGTTATAGCAACAAAGTTGCAATTTGAGACATTGCAAAAAAGAGGACGTGGCAGTCAAAAGTGGAGGTTGCCTATTGAAGAACATGAAAAACTTATGGAGATAATAAAAGACAAAGAAGATCCAGACTATATGTATCAGGAGCTTTAGGATAAAATTCTTTTTGCAGCTCTTGTACTTTCATATTTGAACTCTACAGTTTGAACTCTTACTTAAGGTATTGGATATTGGATATTTGAACTCTACAGTTTGAACTCGTACTTTAATGTATGTTGTTATAGATTTATATTTTGATGTGCATGCTTTGATACCTCCCCTTAAGACATCCCCTTTTTAAATGACTTTAAATTACTTTCATGAAAAATTGAATAGATTAGATAATTATATTTTAATGGTTCAATGAGTTTTAATATATATCTTTTATGTATGTTGTTATAGATTTATGTTTTGATGTGTATACTTTGATACCTCCCCTTAAGAAATCCCCTTTTTAAATGACTTTAAATTACTTACATGAAAAATTGAATAGATTAGTTAATTGTATTTTAGTGGTTCAATGAGTTTATTATATAGCTTTTATGTATGTTGTTAAATAGATTTATGTTTTGATGTGTATGCTTTGATACCTCCCCTTAAGACATCCCCTTTTTAAATGACTTTAAATTACTTACATGACAAATTGAATAGATTAGTTAATTTTATTTTAATGGTTCAATGAGTTTTAATATATAGATTTTATTTATTTTGTTAAATAGATTTATGTTTTGATGTGTATGCTTTAATACCTCCCCTTAAGACATCCCCTTATTGAATGACCTTAAATTACTTAGATGACAAATTGAATAGATTAGTTAATTGTATTTTAATGGTTTAATGAGTTTATTATATAGCTTTGTATCATCAAAAAATGGAAGCACTTCCATTTAGGACTGGTTTATCCCTCTGAGTAAGTAGTTTGGGGCCATGTCAAATGCCTTGAATGAGTTTTTGACTTGGATCTGGTTTTTCCCCTGTCCTGCCTTGCTTTCCACTTCTCTCCTACCCGTTCCTGGTATCTTGCCCTAGGATTTTGAGGTTCTTTACCTCAGGGTCAAGGTTGACCTAGGTCAAGGTCAACCTCGACCCTGACCCAAGGTCTAAATTTCAAATTCCAAAGATTTCTGGATGTCGGGGTTTGGAAAGAATTATTTCCCGCTTTCGGGTCGACTATTTCAAACTTCGAAGTAAGGAATATTAAAAAGATATTTAATATAGGTCCACTTCTAGGGGTATAGGCCTAATTGGAATTTAATTCTCTTATGTCGGCATCTCTAGAAGTTTGTGCCCTAGACTTGTATATAAGGAAGCCTTTATCCTCTCAATTTCTAAGACTTGAGACATGAGATGATAATGGAAGGATATTTTATGCATAATCTATCAAATAATTCAAGAATTCAAGCATTCAAGATTAAATTCATCAAGGAGATCCATTGGTAGCCATTGAAGGATTCAAGCTTTATGGAGCCCTCTTGTTGAAGATTTCTCCATTCATATCCATTACAGCTTCTTCCTATTCCAAGATCCATTCAAGATTGGTGTTGAAGATATAAAGGAAATTTATTTGAGACATCCTACATCCTAAATTCTACATCCATTTGGAGCATTCATACTTGTGGATCTAAGGATTTGAATCCTCCACAAGGGTTTCAACAAAAGCAAGGTGAATTGTTCTATTTACTTTTTTTATTATTGCAATTTCAATTCTATTATAAGGTTGATTCTGAAACTGGGGTTTGACCAAGGAAACCCCTCCCCCCAAAAAATAAAACAATTTTTCTTATAGGTACAAGTATGGAACAACGAATTACAGAGCAGATTTGGATACCCTTTTTGGCAAACTTTCAGGATCCACGAACAGAATTTTTGTTAGAGTGGTGCAAGTTAACGTCAACATAAAGGGGTCAAGGTTGAACTGTATTTGGGTCAAGGTCAACCTGGAGAAGAAAAGGAAAATATTTATGGATTTTCTCTGTCTCTCTGTTTCTATTCCAGATCCGGTTGCAGAATTTCCAGAAACTCAGTACAGACATCAGAAAAAAACAATTTCTAGATATTCTATACTTTGAGGTTAGTATTTGTCTTCAA
Organism: Thuja plicata; assembly: GCA_018584345.1. Classification (NCBI taxonomy): domain Eukaryota; kingdom Viridiplantae; phylum Streptophyta; class Pinopsida; order Cupressales; family Cupressaceae; genus Thuja; species Thuja plicata. The sequence goes on from MU224887.1 coordinate 1,327,476, forward strand.
TTAAGGTTTTAATCATTTCAGATCTATTACACACTCTTCTTCTCTCCCTCCTCAAAAGCCGAGAATGTAAGGTTTTCCTCTTTCTTCTTATTTTCAATCGATTGATTCATTTGTGCATTGACCATTTTCTTATGGTTAATCAATTTGGATCTTTCCTTTGTAAATTTGGGGCTAGGAGGAGAATCTTACCTTCCCAAAACCGTTCAAAATATAAAGTTGATTCATATTAAAATACAAAAAAATATACATTTTACACCCCACATCACTTACAACATTTTTATCATTTACATTTTGGTGAACCTGCTTACGACAACTCTTTCTTTTGTGGTGTTAGATTTACATTTCATATTAGATCTTGCATGCATATTATATTAGCCTTCTTTTATGTTCTTGCATTTAAATTTTCCTAATTTATTTCATTTGCATTGCATTGGTGTCAGAGCTTTACTACCTCTAGTCCTACTTATAATATCCCAGTTAGAAGAACTTGCAGACTTATGGGCTCCTTTGATCCTGAGTTTTCCTCTCCTTTCCTTAGGATCCCAGATGAAAATTTGATCACTCATGATTCTAATCCTTCTACGGAGCATAACTCTTCTAACTCATCTCATGATGAGGATGATTCTTTAAGAGTTCCTCCCGAACAAGTCAAAAAACTTTCAACTGAACTTGATAAAATGGGAAATTGGCTTATTCAAGAAAACCATAATCAAGATTCTATTCAAGCTATAGAAGCCCTTAAGAAATTCCTTGATAGTGATCAAGGTATTAATCTCTTGCATGGTATCACTCATCTTGTGCATTTAAATGTCAAACCTTTAGCTCAAGAAGCTCAAGATCTAGGATTCACTCCTCCTGTCACTAGTGTGGAGCCTTCTTCCATTCCTTTACCTAGTATTCTTACTTATACTTCTCCTTTGGTGACTACATCTTTTCCATATTCCAATCCTATAGGTTTGAATCTTCCACTTCAATCTCTTCTTGTGAGTCTTCCAGCGGTGTCTCTACCTACGTCACAACCTTCTTACCATAGTGTTCCTTTTACCTATTCCAACCCTCTTCCAACTATGGTTCCAAGTGTCCCATCGGTTGTGTCTTCCATTCCCGTCACTCCCTACACTTTTCCTAGTTTTCCTAATGTTTCTATGCCTCTTATTTCTTCTAATGATTCCACAATCATTAGTCTGGCTCAAACTGTGTCCTCTTTACAATAACAACTTACGTCCTTAACTCAATCCAATTTTAGTATTCCTACATGTGACATGGGTAGTCCTTTATCCCTAGACATTATTCGTGCTCCTATCCCTTAGCAAGCCAATATGCCTCATCTTGAGAATTACACTAGTAAGGGAGATCCTGTTGTTAGTAATAATTGAGAGGGGGGGGGTGAATTAGTGGCCTCAAAAATTTATCCTTTAAACTTTAATCCACCAATCAATACACCTCAGATTATTAAGTCCCTACAAGATGCATGCCTTGAAATACTTGAAATAATTAACTGTCTGTCAGTTTACCTTTTCTATTCTTATTCTCCTTGATTACCGATAAGTAGTAAAAACTTATTTACCAATACTCAGTAAATATGCAAAGTATACCAATCAATCCAGAAATGCATATGTGTAATGTAAAACAATAAAGTAATAAACCATACACACATAACACATGGATTTAAACCTGGAAACACTGCTAAGGGAAAAAACCACTGGGACTGGTACCCCAAATTTTCACTCTTCTGAAGTGAGCCCTATTAGGAGCCAACCCTATTAAAGGTTACAAACACACTGTTAAGTGCGGCCTTGTTAGAGTATTTTTATACATAGTTTGTCACTTAGTATCTGGCATCTATTTTTCTACCATCCTTGAATCAGCCTCCTTCTTAGACTGTCAATAGGCTTTAGGAAAATCTTGCTACCATCCTTGAATCAATCTTCTTCTTAGGCTATCAATAGGCTTTATGAAAATTCAATGCTACTTTCATGAATCAGCCTTTTTGGTAATCTGTTAGAATATACCTCAATTATAGAAGACTGTTAAGTCCTGCTCTGTTAAGAGACTTGATTCTTCAATGGTTAAACTGAAACATTATGACCTGTTTCTAATGCAACTTTGAATTGCAGATTTTCAGATCTATTTAAGTACAATACCTCTTTGATCAATGTATCAATTCAATTCCTTTGTGCTCCACACTTTCTACTATGTGATGTTGTGCTTCATTTTTTTTTCGGTGTCTGCATAATTCTTTAGCTCTCCCTCAACTTGATTGATCAGGACTGTATGAAGTTTATCCTTCACCAGTTTCTCTTCAGCATCCTCTTTCTATTCACTCCCCTTCTGTGTATCTGATTGCTTGCGAAAATGAATTATGCTTGTCTCTTATATAGACATGATATTCCTTAATTCATGATTCTTGATTCTTGATTCTTGGCATGAAAAATAATCCAGCCAAATTGATTTACAACTTTAACTCCTGATTTATCTCGTAGTAATCTTCTTTCCAACTGTATAAATCTTCTTTAAATCAATTACTTAACTATGGTTGAATAAAACAAATAAAACAACCAGTTATGTCTATCCTTAAGCTCTGCCAGCTAGATATTTTGTCATTTTCTGAACTCTCTGTTCCGTCAGACAATTTTGCAGTTTGTTGTCGGTGACAACTGCCAGTTCCATTGGTGTAACTTCAATCAACTTCAGGATCTCCATCCGTCGGGCATCATTGGATCTTTCTCGTCGGGCAACTCTGTTTTTAGCTCATCGGGCATCTTGTGATTTTTCTTCTTCAGGCAATACTATCTTCAGCTCGTCAGGCATCACTATGACTTTTTCTCTGCCTTTACCGATGGTGTGCACTCCGTTGGTGTTGTCTATCACTTAGTGAATACTTGACTTTTATGCATTGCTGAAAGCATAATCATTGTTCCATTGATTCTCTGAAGTCTTTGGCATTATATACATGACCGTACAGATGATATCAAGTTAACATCAATGACAATACAAACCATTAACTAATTTAATTTCTTGCATCATCTTCAACTTAACATTGTCAAACATTCAATCAGTTACATGTCATCGCCTGTCACTTATGTTAAAAAATTTCAAATCCTTTGTAGTGACTATGCTCGTGACCATAGGATTTTAGACAAGTTGTTTGCTAGAACTTTTTCTGATAAGGCCTTGCAATGGTATTGTTCCTTGCCTCCTTATTATACTGATTCTTTTCCAAAACTTGCTAATTCCTTTATCCAAAAGTTCCAAAATAGCATTGGTCCGCAAGTGTCCTTAACTGATTTGATGCATTGTAAAAAAAATACTAAAGAAAAATTGACTAAATTTATTAGTAGATTTAAGCATTTGTATGCTCAAATTTCTTATCATGTTCCTAATATTGATATTCAACATATCTTTATTTCAAATTTGCAAAATAATATTAGAAATAAGATTTTGCTTACTGAATTTACCTCTTTTAAACAACTTTGTGCAGCGCTTCATCATTATCAATTACAAGTGAGCCAATTTGAGAGAAACACTCCAATGGCTCTTGTTCCAGTTGATAAGAGTGATGTTGCTCCTAATCCCAATAATTTTTAGAAACCTAACAACTATGTCAAGATAAATAAGCAAGCAAATACAGTTGTTGATCAAGTTGTTGTTTCATCCAACAATGCCACTTCTGCATCCACTGCTTTTCGTTTGAATCATATGTTTACTCCTCTTTATAAATATTTACATTCTATTATGAGTATTTAATGCTAATATGATTTCTTTGCCTCCTATTTGACCTCTTCTTCCTACTACGATGGCATCCAAATCCTTTGATCCCAAAGCCTTCTGTCAATACCATCGTCAGAATGGCCATGATACTGAGAAGTGTTGTTCTCTAAAACATAATGTTCAAGACTTAATTGATTCTAATGTTTTATCTGTTGATAATTTTGATGGTAGTAGGAACAAATCTATCTCTCCTCCTAATCAAAATCTCCAAATATATACTAATCCTTTGCCTACCCATGATACTAATACCATTGTTCAGCCATCTTCTATGGATATTGTTTATGATTCAAAGATGGATGATCTCAATGATATTGTTAACCATGTGGATCATGTTGTTTTGTCTCAACCTGTCTCTCTACCCCAGCCTCAATCTCAACCTCAACTTCAAGTTCCTTCGCCTCAACCTCAACTTCAAGTTCCACCTTAACCTAAGCCTAAACTGAAACCTCAACCTAAACCTCAAAAACAACCTAAGAATAAAAGACCTAGGGAACTCTCGATCAACTTTGATGATTCTGAGACTATTAAAGCTCTTGATGGTCCCCTCTACATTTATGATAGGATTTATAAGATACCTACATGTGGTTGTCTTGTTGATCCTACATCCTTAGTCAATGTCATTACTGAAGAAAACCTTTTTTCGAAGAACTTACAACGTGACTTTTATAATACATCTAATGTGTGGATCCAAACTTGTAATGGTTTTCTCTATCCATCATTTGGTTCTATTAACTTTCATGTTGAACTTTGTGGTAAAGTTGTGGACACTACCTTCATTGTTGTCCCTACTTCTGATCAGTTTCAAGTTAAGCTTGGTTTGCCTCGGTTGACTGCCACTCATGTCGTTGCTTCTCCTACCCATAAGTGTATTAATTTAATTCATGATGAAGAAGTGAAAAAAATTAATCATATTTTATATCAACCTTCTAGGCCTAGGGATTGTCCTACCCTTGACTTCTTTTGGCCTTCATTACCTAATTCATGTTCTTCTCGGCCTGATAAGCTTTTTCGCTCATATCAAGCCTATAAACATCACAAGATTGTTGAGTTAAGCATGCCTCAGATGGATCTTAACCGTGGTCTTTTGCATATGCCTTCCATACCTCCTTTAACCATTGTTTCTAGTTCTGTTAATCAAGCTCCTAGTGTTTCTTTTTAGCCTACTGAGAATCCTAATACTCATCCAATAGAATCTGTGAAGGAACCGATTGTTGTTCCTCCTAGTTCTCAACATATTTCAAACAAGACAAAACGTAACTGATCTGCCAATGAACGTCATAAAAAGTGTCAGGATCAAGCTAAGGCATGTGTGTCTGTTCTTCAAAGTTCTTTACCTTCTTTTGACCAGTCTATGCCTGATGTGCTGGAAGAATTTAATAATGATGTTAGGATGAATGATTATGATGATTCTATTTGTACCTTAGATTATATTTTTATTAATCTTGATGAAGAAGACACTCTTGATGATTCTAATGATGAATATGAGACTATTGATATTGATACTAATTTACCTAATATTCTTTCAACACAATTGATAATTACACCTAGTATCAAACATTGCAATTCTCAAGAGGATCCTTGTTTGGAACTGACTATTATTCCTACTATATTGGATATAGTCCCTCTTGTGAGTTGCCCACCTTCCCTAAATGATATAGACCAAGATGGGGAGAGTAGGCAATGCACTTGATTGGCTTTTCCTCCATGGTAGCCTTTTATGTGTTTTCCTGTTGTATTGTGCTTCTCCCGTAATGTGTTTTCTAAATGTTTGTTAGATTATTTTATACGACCCTTGTTACTTTGTTGGTGTAAGGTGATAAAGGAATTGAACATGTTGTACTATTCTTCTATAAGTATCTCTATTCTTCTATATGTTGTTTTCATGTTATGTTGTACATGTGCTATTATTCATAAAAAATTTCCTTGTGTAGTCTTCTTGGATTTGTAATATGGTATCACTGATTCTTTTTGGTCTCCATGTTATGGTCTGAAAAGACTCTTCTTCTTAACTCTTGTGTTTTCTTTCCTCCATTGTGATTGTAGTTTTACTTTCTTTAGGGAATGGTGTCAATTCATTTGCAAATATATAT
>MU224887.1:1333386-1344176 GCA_018584345.1 Thuja plicata
TATATATATATATATATATATATAATCTTATGATCATATTGACCCCACAGTAGGTAGATCCCTTCTCTGTTCTATGTATGTGGTATTTCCCTTGATTTGTCTTCGCTTGGGGGCATCTCATAGTGGAAATGTAATCAGTGGAGCTGTTTATGTTTCCCTTAAAGCCATTGCTCATGTTAAAGTGTTAGCAATGACTTTAACATGGGGGCATACACTCTGCTCACTTTTTGCACACACGCACTTTCAAAATATTTTCAAACTTAAAACTTTTTACTCCCTTTATGCGTTAGAGACTAATCCTTAAAGCATGGATTTTTACCTTATAGGATCTCTTGATCCCTCCAGTTTCAATTTATAAATTTTTGATCCCTTAAGGTTGGAAGGTGTCCTTAAGATTGGATCTCTCTAAGTTTTGACTTTGCTCTTTTGGAATAAAATATTCCTGAGAGTGAATCCCTAATGGGTTGACTAGTGAGTAGCCACATTCACTAGGTGGTTCAACTCCATCTTTCCAGTTGCACTGTTTCCTTGTGTGATTCACAATGGGACATAAGTTCTCATTGGGAGAGGTAATCACACCCTCTCTCTCTTTTTCTTTTGACTAGTGATGTCTCTCTTATTGTAATCTTGGGGTTGACAAAGACTTGAGTCCCTAGGGGCTTGAGGATTGCTTTGTCTCTTTGATTTCAATAAGATTATCTCTTCTTTGTGATCTCCTTTACCAAGAGTTTGCATCGAGTCCATACTCTTACTAAAGTGGGGGATAAATGTATCGTTGGAAAATGGAAACACTTCCATTTAGGATTGGTTTAGCCCTCCGAGTAAGTGGTTTTGGTTCATGTCAACCATCTTGAATGGGTCTTTGACTTGGATTTGGTTTTTCCCATGTCCTGCCCTATTTTCCACTTCTCTCCTACATGTTCCTGGTATCTCGCCCTGGGATTTTGAGGTTCTCGACCTTCTAGGTCAAGGTCAACCTTCTGGGTCAAGGTCGACCTCAACCCTGACCTAGGTCAAGGTCAACCTTGACCCTGACCTAGGTCAGGGTCAACCTCGACTTGACCCAGGGTCTAAATTTCAAATTCCAAAGATTTCTGGATGTCGGGGTTTGGAAAGAATTATTTCTCGCTTCCGGGTCGACTGTTTTAGACTTCGAAGTAATGAATCTTAAAAATATATTTAATATAGGTCCAATTCTAGGGGTATAGGCCTAATTAGAATTTAACTCTCCTATGTCAGCCTCTCTAGAAGTTTGTGCCCTAGACTTGTATATAAGGAAGCCTTTCTCCTCTCATTTTCTAAGACTTGAGACATGAGATGATAATGGAAGGATAATTTATGCATAATCTATCAAATAATTCAATCATTCAAGAATTAAAGATTCAATTCATCAAGGAGATCCATTAGTAGCCATTGAAGGATTCAAGCTCTATGGAGCCCTCTTGTTGAATATTTCTCCATCCATATCCATTCAAGCTTCTTCCTATTCCAAGATCCATTCAAGATTGGTGTTGAAGGACTAAAGAAAATTGATTTGAGACATCCTACATCCTACATTCTACATCCATTTGGAGCATTCATACTTGTGGATCCAAGGATTTGAATCTTCCACAAGGGTTTCAACATAAGCAAGGTAAATTGTTCTATTTTCTTTGTTTATTACTGCAATTTCAATTCTATTATAAGGTTAATTCCAAAACTGGGGTTTGAGAAAGGAAAAACCCTCCCCTCCCCCCAACAAAAAAAAACCATTTTTCTTGTAGGTAAAGGTACGGGAACAACGAATTACAAAGCATATTTGGACACCCTTTTCAGCAAACTTTCAGGAACCGCAAACAGAATTTCCGTCAGAGCGGCGTAGGTCAAGGTCGACATAAAGGGGTCAAGGTCAAACTGTATTTGGGTCAAGGTCGACATGGAGCAGAAAAGGAAAGTATTTTTGGGTTTTCTCTGTCTCTGTGCTTCTATTCCAGATTTGGTTGCAGAATTTCCAGAAACTCAGTACAGACATCAGAAAACAACAATTTTCAGATCTGCTGTACTTTGAGATTAGTATTTATCTTCAATTAAGGTTTTAATCATTTTAGATTTATTACACACTTTTCTTCTCTCCCTCCTGAAAAACCAAGAATGTAAGGTTTTCCTCTTTCTTGTTATTTTCAATCGATTGATTCATTTGTGCATTGACCATTTTCTTGTGGTTAATCAATTTGGATCTTTCCTTTGTAAATTTGGGGCTAGGAGGAGAATCTTACCTTCCCCAAACCTTTCAAAATATAAAGTTCAATCATCTTACAATACAACAAATATATACATTTTACACCCCACATCACTCGCAACATTTTTATCCTTTACAAGCTTTTATGTATGTTAAATAGATTTATGTTTTGATGTGTATGCTTTGATACTTACATGAAAAATTGAATAGATTAGTTAATTGTATTTTAAATGACTTTAAATTACTTACATGAAAATTTGAATAGATTAGTTACTTACATAAAAATAACTCTAAAATATGAAATAACTTATTCATATATGAAATGTCTAAAAGTAACATGTATATATGTAATGTCTAAAATATGAATAATTCATTCACGTGTATTTAACATGCATACATATACGAAATGACTAAAATGGACATGTATATATGTAATGTCTAAAATATGAAATAACTCATTCACATACATATAATATGTAATGTCTAAAATGAACATGTATATATATGTAATATCGAAAATATGAAATAACTCATTCACATGTATAACATACATACATATATGAAATGATGAAAATGAACATGTATATATGTAATGTCTAAAATATGAAATAACATACCAACATATAACATGTAAATGTATATGTCTGAAATAACATGTAGATGAAATGTCTAGAATAGATGTGTCTGAAATAACATGTACATATGAAATGTCTAGAATATATCTGTGAAACATGAAATATGTAAAATAGCTCATATGTGCTCAACTAGGACCATATCTTGATCCGTGACCTGATGATGGTCCACCTCCTCCTAATCTCTATGTGCAATAAAATAATTATATGTGTTGTGCATACACACATGTATAATAAATTAAATACTTATGATCATAGAAAAATTAAGTTTGAAAAAACGTATAAATTTACCTGTCTGTCATGATGCACAGGATCGCCAGGAGTCTATAAATCTCCATATCCACGCTCCATACTGTCTAGAATACTCTGGAGAACATGTATATATATATAATATATTAAAATCAAAATTTAAGTTTAAATTATTTATACATGTGTACATGTGGAAGTTTTTTAATTACATCAAAATTTAAATAAATATATACCGTAGTAGCATGTAATGCTCTCCCAATAGCGCTCAACTCTAAATCTTGTAAGGACACATCATCGGGATCAACCTGCTCATGTAAGGACACCTCTGAGGGATCAATCTGGTCATCTGTAAGAAAGCTGGTAAAAAGTCAATGAACTGGACGTGATGATGTGGCCTGGGTAGACTAGTGAGGTGCATCCTCGTCAACTGCAGTCTGTTGAGGAGCTGTAGGTGGTGCAGGAATATCCTCCTGTCTCTATTCACCCTAAGAACCTGATCTAGTAGATCTGCTAAGAATGGTGGGGACAAATGATGGGACATCCCTGAGAGGAACCCTGTCGATAATCTGTAAAGCCTGATATGCGCAAAGTAGATCACTGGATAAACATGCGTCCATACGATGCAATTGGTCCAAATCTGATATACCTACAACCTCTAAGGGAGATGGTATATCTACTATCTGGTATGGATCATTAGTAGAGGGTGCATCCTATGCAGGTGGAGGAACACCAGAATGGGAACGCAACATGTATCTCCCTAAACAATCAGATGACATCTCATGAACCTGTGTCGTGATACTCATGATACTAGAAAATACATCTCTCTTGATCTTGCCATCAGGTACACTCTGTCCTACAGCTATAATTTCCAAACCTTTTGGTACAAAAAAAAGGTTTGGACCCACCTTTTCCCGCTTATTAGCGGGCGTTGGGGCATTAAGCCCTCTGAATCTGTCTGATAATCTCCCCCTCCCCTGCCCAACATGACCGGGAAAATCTGTATAATCAACATCATGATACAAATGAAATTCTGCAAACAATTGTTTGCAGAAATATAGTGGAAGCTCATCCTTTTGGGGCCACCCATGATGAGCAGCCAACCGTCAAGGATATATAAATGGTGCAACAAGGTCATCCTCAAATTGAGTAGTCATATAACCTCTAACTTGAGCTCTGTCTCGGTAATGAAGAAACATGGTCTTCACCTTTGCGCTGGAGACCTCCGAGTCAACCTATCTATACTTCACAGCGCCAGTAATTTTGCGGGAGAGAGAAGTATAGAATGTATCAATAGATATGTTATCATAAGGGTTGTATGATTGAACTATGTCAATCATACAAACTAGGTCCTCTCTAATAATTTTCACCCTATCCCTATTAGGGAGGGTGGTGGATGACTGGATCCTCTGATCAAGAACCTCAATAGCTCATGTCAATCGAGCTATGGTACTAGCGAATAATTTCTCCCTGCCCTCTCTAGAGTCAACAGATCTATGAGGAGAGTGGTCACTACCACCCCCGTGTACACTAGCATCTCCACAATCTACAAGTGATTCCCCTATACCCGATGCCATGTGATAGAAAAAATAGATCTATATGCTCAAAAGTATGAAGAAGAATATATGTAGATCTCTGCACATGTACATGGTCCAATTCTATTTTAATTATATATTTTTTAAATACATGTGTTACAAATAAATAAACTTGAAAACACTTGAATGAATATACATTTGAATAAAAATGATTTAAAATCATACATACATGTGCACATATTTTCTAACGAAAAGAGGTTTTGAGTTATGGTTCAATTTTGTCTAGGTTTACAGCTAGCCTAGTTGAATGTAAATTAATGTTGAATGTTTAGGTTTAGGGATCAGCTTGGTTTATTTCTCAATTAGGTTTAGGGTTAATTTGTTTGTGGTTAGCCTATTCATGTTGGTTTCTAGTGTTCTAAGGTTTATCTTGGCTCATGTTCCACTTTCACATGTTGCTTTCATGTTAGGGTTCATGTGTTGGTTGAACATGTTAAGGTTTATGTTGGTTTCTAGTACGTGTTCTAGTTGAAGGTTAGGGTTCATGTTGGTTCAACATGAACCAACATGAACCCTAACCTTAGTTTCTCAATTGGGTTTAAGGATCTACTTTTAAATTAGGTTTACATGGTTAGGGTTCATATATGTTTGTTTAGTGTTAGGGTTTATGTTGGTTAATGTTACAGTTTCATGTTATTTTTTAGCTAATGTCATGTCATGATAGATAAAATAGATAAAATAAAACACAAATACATGTATGTTCAAAAGAGAAATTCAATTTAGCATGTTAAGGTTTATGTTGATTTATGTTTCAGTGTCATGTGTTGGTTTCATGTTAGGTTTCATGTTAGGGATCAATATGGTCAGGGTTTCATGTTAGGGTTCATGAACTAAGGTTTATGTTAAAATTTATGTTTTTGTTTCATGTTAGGGTTTGATGTTGGTTTCATGTTAGGGTTTCACATGTTAGGGTACAATGTTATGTTTAATATGAACTTTGTAATACAAATATTTTCTAATGTCTTGTAACATTTTCCTAATGTTTTGTAACATTTTCCTAAGGTTTTGTTAGGGTTCAATGTGGTTAGGGTTTCATGTTAGGGTTCAATATGGTTAAGGTTTCATGTTAGGGTTAATGTTAGAGTTTATGTTGATTTATGTTTCAGTTTCATGTTAGGGTTAACATGTTAGAGTTTATGTTGATTTATGTTTGAGTTTCATGTTGGTTTCATGTTTTGTAACATTTTCCTAATGTTTTGAAACATATGTAATAAAACTAAATTAATTAACTAAATAACATTTTCCTAATGTTTTGTAATATTTTCCTATTGTTTTGTAACATTTTCCTAATGTTTTGAAAAATATGTAATAAAACTAAATTAATTAACTAGGTAACTAACATATGATCTTAATTGAAAAAAAAAAAAAAAATCTACCTAAAACAATATTTTATATTTTCTAAAATTAAAAATAACAAAATTAAAATAAAAAACATCAAATAATAGTACAACTACATTAATTTAACAAAAGAAAACTTAAAAACATTTAAAAAAAAAAAAAAAAAAATCCTACCTATTTTCGACCGAAGTACTCCTATTCCGCTACGCAATTCTCAGAAGGCGCTCAGTGCAAATGAGCCGCTCTAACCGAATTTCGGGTTATATATAGGTTTTAGGGGTTCTGGCCGAAACTGTTTCGGTCGAACCTGGTCTGACTGAAACAGTTTCGGTCGGAACCCATCTGCCACATCGACGCCACATGGTGTCGCGTGTGCGCCACATATGTACGGCCGGACATGTTCCAACCGAAATAGGTCTGACCAAAACAACCAAAATGGTCGTCAAGTGTGACACAACTCCGTACTTTTACCCATATATATATATATATATATATATATACACTTTTTTATTATAACATTCAAATAATGCAAATATTGTGAAGTTTGATTTTTTTAAATAAGAAGGGATTTTATAATTCAATATAAATTGTTGTTCAATTAGTTTAGGAGTTTATAGATCTAGAAAATACTTAAATAACAATTCATATATTAGTTTAGGTGAACTAATTGAATAACAATTATTGCCCTCTTGAGGGTCATGAGACAACTTAATAGAACATTGTGAATGGATCGGCATGGATTATTGTCAAATAATTTAGGGGTTCTATAATTTGATAGCTTGTATTATAGTAACTCAAGATTTCAACTGAGAAGTTATGCTCTTCCAAAGGTTTCAAGATAGCTTGAAGGGGCTACACTTGATTCAATATACATTTTTTAAAGAAAACATTCTTAACAAATATGTATTTGTATGTTTCAATTAGCATGCCTTGTTATGTGAAATGCAAATTTAAAGAGAGATATTAGCATATTAAGATTTACATTAACAAAATTATCTTAATGGTCTGTTTATTTTTAATAGTTAATAAATAATTATATGCTCATAAAATGATAATTAGAAAATTATTTGAAATACTTTATAAAAGCATACTATACCAAATTTTTATATAACTTTACAATATTATTATCATTTTAACTTTCATTAGTCGATAGGCTTTATATTGTGGACTTCACTGTCCACAATTGCTCGCTAAACTTGTCTCACGTTTCAAAACCACCTTAGTTTCCCATTCAACCATTTTTAAATCATTTTTTTTGCTCGAAAATCTTTTAAAAAGAATGCACATAAAAGAAAAAAATATATATTTTATTTACTATTTCTTCTTTTCATAAGAATATCTTTTCATATTCTTTTAATAGGATATTTCATCTTTTTAAATGTTTCAAAAAATTTATTCAAAAGAAAATAAATACTAATAAAATTACCGATCAAAAAACTCTTTACCTGTATAGTCAGAAAATGGAAGCACTTCCATTGTAGACGTGTTTAGCCTTCTGAGTAAGTGGTTTGGGGTCATGAAAAGTGCCTTGAATGGGTTCCTGATCTTGACATGGCTTCTCCCTTGTTATGTCCCTCTTTCCACTCTTGTTTAGCCTGATTTCTGCATTCTGAACTGCACATTGGTGATTCTGGGCTTCAGGGTCAGGGTCAACCTTTCAGGTCTATGTCGACCTCGACCCTGACCTAGGTTAGGGTCGACCTCAACCCTGACCTAGGTCAAGGTTGACCTTGACCTTGACCCAGGGTTCAGATCCCGGGGTCTCACAGTTTTTGGAGGTCGGCCTTTGCAAAAAGTTTTTCCCACTTCCAGGTCGGCTGTTTCGGGTTCCGAAGCGTTGATTCCTAAATTATATTTAATATAGGTCCTCTCCTAGGGGTAAAGGCTTTAATGGGAATTTAATCCTTCTATGTAGGCCTCCTTGGAAGATTGTGCCCTAATTTCATATAAAAGGGAAGCTTTCTCTCTCATTTTCTCTAACAACGATCATCAAGCGAATGAAGTCTTCTAATCGTGATCAAGCATTCTCAAGCTATCTTCAAGTATGATTCAAGCAAGTAATCAAGAAAGATTTCAAGCAAGCATTCATCCATTCAAGTATCCATTTTCATGAAGGAGATCCATTGGAGGCCATTGAAGTATTGAAGCTACATAGTGCCCTTTTGGTGATCTCTTCATCCACCTTCTTCCAACCCTATTCCAAATTCAAGAACCCATTCAAGACTTGGTGTTGAAGATCTATAAGAAAGAGATTGAAGACATCCTACCTTTCTACATTCCACATTTTGAAGCATACTTGTGGATTCAAGGATTTGAATCCACCACAAGGAATTTTTCAAGCAAGGTGAATTTATGCATTTACTTTGTCCATTTCTGCAATTTCAATTATATATATTTGAGGTTAATTCCAAAACTGGGGTTTGACCAAGGAAAACCCCTCCCCCACAACAAAAAATCTCCTTTTTCTTGCAGGTATAGGTTCAGAACAGTTGATTTGAGACTAGATCTGGATACCCTTTTCGGCTTTCTTTTAGACGGCGTGAACAGATTTTATGTCAGACCTGTGTAGGTCAGGGCGACATTATTGGGTCAGGGTTGACATTTGTGGGTCAAGGTCAAATTTTTTCATAAGATGACATCAAAACGGAAAAAGATTTCTGGGTTTTGTTCATCTTTGCGTTCTGGTTTGGGATCAACTATCAGTTTTTCCAGAAACTCAATACAGACCTCAGAAAACAACATTCTTTTATTTGTAATATTTCAAGGTTAGTGCATTTCTCCTATTCCTTCAATTACTGTCATATATCATTTCTATATATAATTAACAGAATTTAAGGTATCTCCTTTGTTATTCTCCTTTCTAAATAGTTGATTCATTTGTGCATTAGCCCTTCCTTGGGGTTGATCAACTTGGATCTCCCATTTGTGCATTTGGGAATAAAAGAGGAACATCTTATCTTCTTCCTAATCACAATTTCAATACACAATCAATACAATTCAATTAAGGTTAAAGAATTCAATACAATCTAGGCAACTTAAAGAACATTTTACACATTACATTTCAAGATAATCAATAATCTATCAAACCCTTCTTCCTTAACACATTGTACATTCTTAATAAACATATCTCAATACCAAATCCTTAATTTCTTACTTTACATTTTGGTGACATTTTTCATTTCATATGTTACATTTTGGTGAACCCGCGATAGACAACTCTTTCTTTTTGGTGTTAGATTTACATTGTTTATGCTAGATCTTGCATGTTCTTTCAAATCGCATTTCAATTCAATACATCAAAATTTTGTGTTAGTTCATTTTCATTGTATTGGTGTATGAGCTTTACCACATCTAGTCCTACTTATAGTATCCCGGTTAGAAGAAGCCATAGACTTATGGGTTCCTTTGATCCCGAGTCTTCCTCTCCTTTCCTTAGGATCCCAGATGATAATTTGATAACTCGTGATTCCAATCCTTCTATGGAGCATAACTCTTCTCACTCATCTCATGATGAAGATGACGCTTTAAGGGTTCCTTCTGAAGAAGTGCAAAACCTTTCAACCAAACTTGATAAAATGGGAAATTGGCTTATCCAAGAAAACCATAATCAAGATTCCATCCAAGCTATAGAAGCTCTTAAGAAAGTTCTCCATGATAATGATCAAGGTGTTAATTTCTTGCATAGTATTACTCATCTTGTGAATTTGAATGTTAAACCTTTAGCTCAAGAAGCTCGAGAGTTAGGGGTCACACCTATTGTCACTAATGTAGGACCTTCTTTTGTTCCTCTACCTAGCATTCCTACTTATACTCCTCCTTTGATAACAACTTCTATCCCAAGCGCACCTATCCCTGTGAGTGCTCCACCGGTATCTTTACCTACCTCACAACCCTCATATCATAGTGTGCCTTTTACTTATACTAATCCTTTCCAACAGTGGCTCCTAATGTTCCACCGGTTGTGTCTTCTATTCCTTCTGCTTCTTACACTTTTCCTAGTGTTCCTAATGTTGCTATGCCACCTGTTTCCTCTAATGATTCTACAATTATTAGTTTGGCTCAAACTGTCTCATCTTTAAAACAACAACTTGCATCTTTAACTCAATCTAAATTTAGCATTCCTACATGTGATATGGGTAGTCCTTTATCTCTAGATATCATTCGTGCTACTGTCCCCCAGCAAGACGATATGCCTCATCTTGAGAACTATAATAGCAAAGGTGATCCTGTTACTCATGTTAAAACATTTCAAATCCTTTGTAGTGGTTATGCTCATGATCATAGGATTTTAGCTAAGTTGTTTGCTAGAACCTTTCGAGATAAGGCTTTACAATGGTATTGTTTCTTACCTCCCTATTCCATCGATTCTTTTCCTAAACTTGCCAATTCCTTTATTCAACAATTTCAAAATAATATTGGACCACAAGTGTCCTTATCTGATTTAATGCATTGTAAACAAAACACTAAGGAAAAATTGACAGATTTTATTGGTAGATTTAAGCATTTGTATGCTCAGATTTCTTATCCTGTTACTGATATTGATATTCAACATATGTTTATTTCAAATTTACAAAAAGATATTAGGGATAAAATTCTGCTTACTAAATTTACCTCCTTTCAACAATTGTGTGCAGCACTTCACCATTATTAATTACAAGTGAGTCAGTTTGAGAGCAACACTCCAATGGCTCATGTTCCAATTGATAAGGGTGACAATGCTCCTAATCCTAATAAGTTTCAGAAACCTAACAACTATGTCAA
>MU224887.1:1346932-1377077 GCA_018584345.1 Thuja plicata
TTTTGATTTCAATAAGATTATCTTTTCTGTATATTCTCCTTTACCAAGAGTTTGTGTTGAGCTCATACTCTTGCTAAAGTGGGGGCTAAATGTATAGTCAGAAAATGGAAGCACTTCCATTGTAGACGTGTTTTGCCTTCTGAGTAAGTGGTTTGGGGTCATGACAAGCACCTTGAATGGTTTTGTGATCTTGACATGGCTTCTCCCCTGTTCTGTCCCTCTTTCCACTCCTATTTAGCCTGATTTCTGCATTCTGAACTACAGATTGGTGATTATGGGCTTCAGGGTCAGGGTCGACCTTTCAGGTCTATGTCGACCTCGACCCTGACCTAGCTCAGGGTCAACCTCGACCCTGACCTAGGTCAAGGTCGACCTCGACCTTGACCCAGGGTTCAGATCCCGGGGTCTCATAGTTTTTGGAGGTTGGCCTTTGCAAAAAGTTTTTCCCGCTTCCAGGTCGGCTGTTTCGGGTTCCGAAGTGTTGATTCCTAAATTATATTTAATATAGGTCCTCTCCTAGGGGTAAAGGCTTTAATGGGAATTTAATCCTTCTATGTAGGCCTCCTTGGAAGATTGTGCCCTAATTTCATATAAAAGGGAAGCTTTCTCTCTCATTTTCTCTAACAACGATCATCAAGCGAATGAAGTCTTCTAATCGTGATCAAGAATTCTCAAGCTATCTTCAAGTGTGATTCAAGAAAGAAATCAAGCAAGATTTCAAGAAAGCATTCATCCATTCAAGTATCCATTTTCATGAAGAAGATCCATTGGAGGCCATTGAAGGATTGAAGCTACATAGTGCCCTTTTGGTGATCTCTCCATCCACCTTCTTCCAAGCCTATTCCAAATTCAAGGACCCATTCAAGAATTGGTGTTGAAGATCTATAAGAAAGAGATTGAAGACATCGTACCTTTCTACATTCCACATTTTGAAGCATACTTGTGGATTCAAGGATTCGAATCCGCCACAAGGAATTTTTCAAGCAAGGTGAATTTATGCATTTACTTTGTCCATTTCTGCAATTTCAATTATATATATTTGAGGTTAATTACAAAATCGGGGTTTGACCAAGGCAAACCCCTCCCCCACAACAAACAATCTCCTTTTTCTTGAAGGTACAGGTTCAGAATAGTTGATTTGAGACTAGATCTGGATACCCTTTTCAGCTTTCTTTCGGACGGCGCGAGCAGATTTTCTGTCAGACCTGTGTAGGTTAGGGTCGACATTATTGGGTCAGGGTTGACATTTGAGGGTCAAGGTCAAATTTTTTCATAAGACGACATTGGAATGGAAAAATATTTCTGGGTTTTGTTCATCTCTGCGTTCCGGTTCAGGATGAACTGTCAGTTTTTCCAGAAACTCAATACAGACCTCAGAAAATAGCATTCTTTGATCTGCAATATTTCAAGGTTAGTGCATTTCTCCTATTCCTTCAATTACTGTCATATATCATTTCTAAACATATAATTAACATAATTTAAGGTATCTCCTTTGTTATTCTCCTTTCCAAATAGTTGATTCATTTGTTTCATTAGCCCTTCCTTGGGGTTGATCAACTTGGATCTCCCATTTGTGCATTTGGGAATAAAAGAGGAACATCTTATCTTCTTCCTAATCACAATTGCAATACACAATCAATGCAATTCAATTAAGGTTAAAGAATTCAATACAATCTAGGCAACTTAAAGAACAATTTACACATTACATTTCAAGATAATCAATAATCTATCAAACCCTTCTTCCTTAACACATTGTACATTCTTAATAAACATATCTCAATACCAAATCCTTAATTTCTTACTTTACATTTTGGTGACATCCCATTTCATATGTTACATTACTATATTGCAGATAAAATTGTAATAATTTTTGCATTGCTTAAAAAATTTAAAAACATATATGTTTAAATAGCATTACTAAGAAAAAGAATGTAATTTCATATTTTATTATTATCTTCGTTTTATAAGAATATCTTTGAATATTATTTTCTTTTATTAATCTATATTTTTTAATATTTTAAAAAATATATTGAAAAAGAAAATAAATACTAGTAGAAGATATTAGAATTAATTATATATGTTGTTAAATAAGAGATGAACAAAACAAAACAAAAAGTTTATCGCACTTTTTTGCTTTTAAAATAATAATTTGAAATTTGCATAAATATATACAAATATTATCAGATCGAGCATTTGGGAGGACGAGAAAGTGAATTCAAAGTTTGAAGATGTAGAGGCGGGGGAGCAGGATGATGATGATGATCCAGGAGGATTTCAAAGAGTGTTAGAGGCTTCTCTACATTTGGGAGCTTCTGAGGAAAATGTGGAGTTTGTGGCTCTTGTTTTTTAGCCTATATTTTGTGGGCTATGGCCCTGGCTTCATGGATTTTTCCCTTCTGGCTTTTGGCTTCTCTTGGGCGTCATTCCAGGGAGGCTTTGTCTGTCGGTTTACTGGTACTCATCTTGGGTTGGTTGGTTCTTTCCTATGCCTACCCTGGTGGATGTCACTCCTTTTGTGTGATGGGGTTTAATGACCTTCTTATTCATTGTTTCTCTTGGAATGAGGGAGGTGCTTCTCTCTCTCTCTGCAACGTGGAGTCGCTGAAGTTGGATGTGTTTATTTGGAGGGATGAGCACATTGTTTTCCCTCTTTTGGTAGTTGTTGTTCCTGCCCCTTGTCTCTCGCCCAGGATCTTTGTAGGGTTGTTGAAGCTTGAGGCAGGTGTCCCCTTGTGCTTGGTGTGGGGAGACGGTGTATTGGAAGCACCCTCTAGCTTTTCCCATGTGTGCGGGGGGTTGTTCTGGGCTTTGGAGGCTTCTACGTTGGGTGTTGGTGGTTGGAGGGAGGATGACCTTATCTTCTTGGTTTGCCTTGGTCGGTCATCCATCGTTGTTATTGTTGCCTGGTGCTGGGGTTTCTCTCCCTTGTCCTTTGCTATGTTGTTGGTTTGGTTGTCCATTCGGTCTATTGTTTGATCTATTATCTTTGGTTGCATTCTTGTTTTCTCTGGCCCTTTGGTCCTCTCACTCTGGCTGAGTGCTCTTTTGGGGTGGGGTTCTGTTTGGGCCTGCCATGGGTTTCTTGTTGATAGAAGAAGATGGTTGACAGGGAATGGTTCAAGCTTGGGGTTGTGGTGGAGGAGCTCATTGTGGCTTGGTCTAGTGGCTTTGGGCGCTCTGTTGCTGAGTCTGGTTATGATATCTGGCTCACTATGTGTTGGTTTTCTTGGTCTATGGGTGTTGCCAATAGATGCTTTGGGGGCACTCCTTGGATATGGAGAGTGTTGAAGGGGGAGCTTTTTATTGGTTGGGATGCTAGTTCTATGAGATGGAGATTATGTTTTGTGAAGACCCTCCAAAGTTATGGAACATTATGTTGGCTCTTCACCATGAAGAGTTGTTTCGATTGACATGCTCTTGGCAGCCTGAGTTGTTGACATTGATGTGATGGGTGGGGCTTTCTCTTTCTGCTGCTTTCTTCTTTGTGTGGAACTATCCTTTTTTCTTGGGCTGAATAGCGGGTTTTCTTTCTTTGGCCAGGTGAATGTTAATAGTTTTCAAGGGCTCGCCTTGAAAGTTTGTTTTCGGTTGAAGTTTGTAGCCGGTTTGGGAGCTTTCCCCAACCTTGTGGATTTGGGATGTGTGTTGTTTTTCTGGAGGTGGGTTGGGTACTTTTTGTCTGCTTCTTCTATCATGGTTCCTATGGAGGTGGAGCAGTCTCCTATTGAGGGGGAGATTATTTTCGTGACTTTGGAGGTGGACGAGTTTCCTATTGTCGTGCTTATGGAGGTGTATAATTCCATATGGGCTCTCTTCTACGGTTGGTGGTTTAATGGTTTTTGCCTTGTGTTGTTGGTCTTTCTCCTCATTGCTCCTATTGAGGTGTGCCCCTTTGTTATTGAGGTGGGCCCCTTTGCTATTGAGGTGGACAGGGATGTTGCAATGGGAGGGCGGATCTATAGTCAGAGTGCTGCTATTATTCACATGAAGATCTTCAAAAACCTTGCTTATACCAAGTGGATTAGACAAGTTTCAACTAATATTTTGTTGGTTGAGCTTTGTTGAGGGTCTTTCATGACCTATGTTGTTCAGCCTTTTGTGGTTTTGTACTCTCTCTCTATAGTCTCTCTTTTAGGTTTCTCTAATGTCTGTGTGCACTTTGGACACGATTAATATGCTATTAATGTGTTCCTAGTGTGTTGTGTCTGTAGCTCGAGCCAGCACCCTCTTGCTGCTATTTTTTATCAAAAACATATACAAATCATATTTTTTGCTTTTAAAATAGTAAATTGAGATTCATGTACACTTCACCAACAAGGTTTTTATACTTTTAAATCTTCAATCCTTTCGATTATGCATTTTACACATTTTGTTTTATTGTTTTTAAACACAAAACTTTCTATTTTGTAAATACCAATTTCTATTGAAATGTAGTAGGCATAAACTAGAGTCTGAGTATTCAATATCACTTTTAGAAGTGGATCAAACATGCGTTAGCAAACTAGAGATTTGATCAGGTATCTATAGCCTTTTTTTCACTACATTACACATTCTAATGTTGTTTTGGTAAACTTTTTTATTAAATATGTATACCCTTATTGATAGATTTCCACAATTTTGAAGATCATTCATTCTGATTTTGCTGAAACATCGAATGAATAGCAGAGAAGATTGCAGTAGATGACTTGCATTTATGTATCAGACCACAAATAGAGATAGGTATTCAACTAGCCTTACTCTCTCTACAATCTAAAAACTTTGAAGAAAAAAACTAACCCTTGCATATGAGGATCGATTAGAGGAAACACATGATTTCAAAATTTACCACTCTCGATCCACAAACCATGGTTGTGGCTTAAAGTCTCTCACAATAGTTCAAGACATTCGATTTGATTTTATTTCATAAAATCTATTTTGTGCATGGCCTCTAATTATTGCTATGAAATGATAAATACAAATAAAAATATTAGAATTAATTTAATTATAAATTATTTTATTAATATATTTTTTTAAGACTACAAGAATTAGTTATAGCACCCCCTATAAAGTGCAGTGCGTCGAGTCATCCTCTGGTACTACGTGGGCTAGGGAGAGACTAGATCTTGTGACCTCGTGTTTTACCATAAAAAGCTCTTGCCAATCGAGCTAGGTCCCCAACTCTTTTTATTTTATTAATATTTTAACTAATATAGAAAATTTGTATTTTTATATATAAATCTAATGTTTTTTATTTTTCACATTTAAATTATATCTATAATTTCCTATAGACTTATCCCTTGAACTTCTTGAGGTAAAGTGCTAGTATTGTACGAATTCTTCCAATAAGATAAGCTTAGATAAGGACGTTGTATCAAAAATTATTATCACTTGGTCAGTGAACACTGACTATAAGAAAACCATTATCATTCATAATAATCATAATAATAACTTCTTCTGCTTTGCTTCCAAAGCAATTTCCCGATTACAAGAGCCAATTAGACCTATACAAAACTTATTGGGCTGTCGATCAGACTTTTTAAAGTCATGTTTCTTATATGAAACTTCACAAACTCAAACCATTATCATTCATAATAATAACTTCTTCTGCTTTGCTTCCAAAGCAATTTCCCGATTACAGGAGCCAATTAGGCCTATACAAATTGGGCAGTCGATCAGACTTTTTAAAGTCATGTTTCTTATTTGAAACTTCACAAACTCAAATAAAATCCATAAAACCCTTCCTGCCATGACTAGCATTTGGGAAGATCATTTGGGGGAGGCAATATGGATTGATTGGGTCCTTTCCCATTTTCCACCACGAATGCCATCTTCAATCCCCACGTTGTGTGCACTTCCAGATGACAATGCATGAACCACACCCCTGTATACACATCAATTCATCTATCAGATTGACAGAATCATTAAAAAAAATCAAGGGAGATGGTTCAAAAAATGAAAAAAATATGGTGTATACCCACCCGGATTGTCAGCTGTGAATCGAATGGCACTCCACCCACCTGTTGGAACTGCCACAGTATTACGCTCTGGAGGATCCACTAAATTAAAGCTTGATGGGTCTTTAATGGGGTCATAATTGCCAAAACCTGATCCAACAATGAAGAAATTGAAGCCATGGAGATGGATGGGATGATTATCTGCTGTCAAAACGCTGGTATCCTGAAGAATTAACTGCACTGTTGAATTGTATGATAAACGAGTGAGTCTTGTTCCTTTGGTTGCAATCAGATTCTTAGGTGGGGTGCCTGTGTAATTGAAGGGTATGGGAGGTTTGTCTGGAAAATCTGTTGTAAAAACCCCTGTCATGTTTTGAAAATGAGCTTGCAGAAGGGCAATTGTGGGCATCACAAAGCTTACATTGTTGATTGCTGCAGAAATACGGCTGCCATTTAAGCAGGTTGGACAGGAATCCATTGCAAGACCCACAGTGAAAAACAGAGTGCGGTTTACTGTCTGAGGGACTTTTGCAGGGAATTGGGCAGAATTAAGGCTTCTGATAGCGTTGTTGAATTTGGTGGCAGATGAGGTGTCATTTGGGAAGGGGATTTGGGGCATTGCAATGGTGTTGGAGGAGAGAGATGAATTGGGTGCATTGATATATTGGAGGATTGCAGCGGCGGTTCTGGTGTCTATGGGAACAGGGGCATCCATGTAGGTGCGAGCTGCCATGAAATACCTTCCTGGGTTTTGGTTTGCTTGGAGTAAAACGTTTGTGGTTTGTCCTGGAGCTATTACTACTGATGTGGTATCAAATGGCTTGGTGTACACTGCGTCTACCTCCACCACTTTAAGTTGGTGACCAGCCACGTCGAAGAAGAGTTCGTCATTCAGGGCAGCATTGATTATTCTCAGCATGTAGGTCTTCCCCTGCTGCACTGGAATTACAAAAGTATCTGCAGCAGAAGAATGTTGGGTTATAGAACACTTCATGAGTTGTTGTCAAAACTTATCTATTTTTGAGGGGAGGAATGGAATCCATCATATTAGGCAATTGTTTTTGGGTCTGTATATAAAACTATTTGTATTTCTAATATGCAAGAGACATCGAAATGTGCTTCTAATACTAGACATACATATTCTACTTTTTCTAAGATTTGAACTTGTTGATTTCTCTTTCAAGAATTCGACTTCTCCACTATTAGACCAATGAAAGAGCTGCTTCTAATACAAGACATACATATTCTACTTCTTCTAGGATTTAAACTTGTGATTTCTCTTTCAAGAATTCAACTTTTCCACCATTAACCAATGAAAGAACTTAAACTATCTAATGGTGGAATTCTATAGTGAATGAATGGTACACTATTGGAGGTCTTCTTAAGATAGTACTTCTAATACAAAGCATGCATACTCTACCTCTTGTAAGATTTGAAACTTTGACCTCTCTTTCAAGAGATCAAGTGATTCACCATTAGACCAACATAAGAGCTTGAACAATCTAACGACAGTTTATGTATGGGACTGGGTCCTATAGTGAATGAACCACACTCTATTTGAGACCTTGTTGAGGTGGAAATTAGGTCTTGTATAAAAAAAATGACAACACATCTTTTATATGTGTGTGTGCACGCACACACTCTCTATTTTCTAACTTGTACTATTTGCTTTATAGTCAAATTTATAAGATTGCAAATCATATTTTTGTATATGGATGAGGTGATTGGGGATTCCTAGAGCTAGTACATATTTAAAGTTTAAGTTTTATTTTATTATCTTTTGAAATTATTGACTATTTTTTACTATTAAACTATGTACACAATAACTATTATATTCTTATTGTAAAATATTTTACTATTTTAGATGATAATATCTCATGCCACACAAAGTTGTAGTTTTCTCATATCATCTAGATATATTGAGTTCATTTCAAATGTGATACTCATGGTTTACAATTGAATTTGAGTAGAATTATGATGATGGTTCACAATATAATTAAGAAAGAACCACATCCAACTAATCTCCTTTATAAAGGAGATTTGGTTGAAGTAGTTACTATTTTACTTTTGTTTTCATATCTTTCATAGGGTCTCCCTTCAATATTTTTCTTCTTGTTAAAGAGAGATTATAAAAGAGTTTTGATGCACTTAATCCACTCGAGAGACAATGTTTTCAATCATAGTTTCAAGATGCTAAAATGTGATTGTATATCTTCAAAACTTCCATGTCGCCAACAATCTTTTATGGTTCTGAGATTTGGGAACTTTGATTTCATTGGATTGGTTGGATTAAGTTGGCAATTCACATTTCTATGATAACAAAACACTCTTGTGCGCAAAACAAATCAATGTCGCATGCAATTATTAGGAAGAAATAAATGAATTTCATCTTCTTTATATTAGTTTTTTTAATGTAGTAATGTTATATCACTAATTAAGATATATGGCATATACAACAATTGGCTATAATAAGATATCCATTAAAGGTTCTTCAATCATCTATGAAGTTATGTATACAAGGGATCATGAACACTTGTTATTCCTAATATATGGTTTCTTGGAAGGAATTTCTCTTAATATCAATTGTTTGAACCTTGTTATACCTTTTTCATCAATGTTCACCACATGTTAAAAAGAGATATTCATAATTTAGCAACAAGACCATTGTCATAAAAAATGCAATCCTATTTAAAACACTATATTCATATAGGAGATGGACATATTATTTCTCCCAAGTGCACTTTGCTTATGTTTGGTTTGAGATTTTTTTTGGGTCTATTGTAGGCACGCTCTCATCAAATTTGCATGGAATCAAAACACTTTAAGATATCAATGCAAATGTATACTCTACAATAATGAATCAAAATTATGAGAATAGTGATAAGATTTACTACCTTGTTGAGAAAAATTGTGTAACACTTTTATTCTTAGTTTATTTCATATTTATTATTCTTTTTATTTCATATATTCATGTAATTATTTTGGTGGTGTTATTTTTTAATTCTTTTAGGAAGGGTCCAATGAGGGGAACTTAAGCTCTATTTTTAAAGAAGAGGATGGTCCCATGAAAAAAACCTTGTTTTGCTATCTATTTATTTAGAATTTTCTCCTACAAAACAGGAGCTCCTACTTTTAAACATTGTATATTTAAGGGTAAGGTCACATGGAGGGGGGCTTCTAAAACAAATTCAGCAGGATTTTTAGGAATATTTTAAACCGGGTAGTCCTTAAAAGTTTAAAAAGTGAAATTTAAGTAAGTTGGGAGTCTCATAGATTATTATTTAACACTTTAAATAAAAAAATATGTATTCATGATAGATTTTTGTATTTGATTTTTGCATGGACAAGAAATAGACAAACTTAATTTTTACTATAAATTTTTATTTTGGCAAGAATCCTTTAGAAATAATTTTCCTAAGCTAGTGGAGCAAATTCTAGCCCACCATTTTTTTCTAATCAAATATGCAGCCGTAGACTATAGGGGCTCCTATTTTTCTAGAGAAGATTCCAAATCTACAATTTATTTTATTCTACATAGGGCCTCTTCTTCCTTGAAAATAGAAGCTTAACCCCCTCCATAGGACCCCACCCTAAATGGGTGAAAAAGGGGTGGAGCTAGAGCTAGAAATTGCCCCACCAGCTAAGGAATGTTTTTTGAAGATAATTTTTTTTGAACTAGACTAGGAAATTCATGGGACCACAAGCTTTAAAACATTCCTAAAAAATAGTAAGTGGCTCCAGCTCTATTTTTTAGGAAGCCCCCTTTCATGAGCCTTAGAATAAGATGACCTCTTAGGGTGTGGTCCCATGGAATGGGGCTTCCTAAAAAAATTCAGTGGGTGTTGCTGAGATTTTTTAGGATTATTTAAACTAGGAGGTCTCATGAATTTTGTATTGGAGTTCATGCTTAAATTTTTAAGCTCCACAATTTATAAGATTTTTTTTTTGGGACCTCCTAGTCCATAAAAATAGAACCTGAAGCCCCCTCATAGGACCACACCCTTAGGGAGGGGTCTCATACAAAGGGCGAAAACTCTATTTTTTCAGGTACAGGAGGTCCCATGAAATTTTTAAATTCATGGGACCACTCACCTTTAAGTATTCCTAAAAAACCTCAGCGACCAAGCTCTATTTTTAAGGAAGCCCCTTCCATAGGACCCAGCCCTATTCATTATTTAACATCATTTTGAAAGATACTTTTAGCATGTTTCAAATTATGCTTTTCCAAAAAACTGTTATTTAAGTTTATATTTTAAGGAAAAAAATATTTTGGTCATCAATAATCTAAAAGTTATAACTATAATTAAAATATATTAAGATAGTAATTTTAAGAAAGGATTTCTAAATATATTTATTTCTATTTTTTGAAAAGTCAAAGTACTTTTTACAAGTAGGTCTTTAGTTTTAAAAAACATTTTACAAGCAAATAAGTTCATAACAATAAATAAAAGTTCAATTTTAAACTCAAACATCTTGAAAAACTAATGATCCATATAAATCTATAAACATTAAAAATGAAAATTTATTAAAATATTAAAAATTCTCCACAAAAATCTCAAAATTAAATAATACAAATTTAAAAATATAAAAACGTCTTTACATTCTAAAAGCCCCTCCATAAAACCACTTTTGAAATCATTTACATACATTCTGAAAACATTATATAAACAACATTTTAGAACATAAATAATGATATACCCTTCCATTCTTACCTTTGGTAGGACATGTGAAGGTGCCTAATGGCCCTGGTTTTCCATTAATGGTGTGGGTATCAGACACATTGGGAGCTCCTCCTGAATTAAGTGCTTCATTTATAACAGCCTCCACATCTGAGCTCCACCATTCTCCTGCACCCAAAAACAACTTTTAAATTCAGTACTGCTGCACCATTGAAAGTCTTCATGTTGTAGTTACTTAAGCCTTTCCCACAAAAAAACCAACTCAGTACCAGTATTATGTCATAGACTAATCAGGAAATCAAATCAAATATAGTTCAATAGTAGAATAACCATTTCACTGACCTAGAATCACTGTGATTTCCTTATAGGGTTTGGAGAATGGATAAGACACATTCACTTTGGGTAAAATAACAATGGCTCCATACACAGTTGCTCTTAACCAGAGAATATGAGCATGCCAGAAGAGTGTCCCTCTTTGTCCAGTGATAGTAAAGTTGTAAGTATAAGACTGCCCAGTTTGAATTGGGCATTGAGTGATATAAGCAGGCCCATCAGCCCAACCAGTCCTCAGCTGCCTTATTCCATGCCTTCAATAACAATTCCAACCGAAATTCATACCCATTACAAAGCATACACAAAACTCAAACAATAGTAGTAACAGTACACTTCATACCAGTGTATGGACATATTGTACTTCACATGGTTGGTGACATTGATGAGCACTGTGTCACCCTCCCTAGCATATATAGTTGGCCCTGGGAACTGCCCATTCACTGTCACAATGGGCTTTGCATGACAAAGTCTGCTAACATTCTTCAATTGTATCTGCACAACCAATCCAAATCCACTCAAAGTTTCATAAAATCAACACAAATTTCAAGCCTCCTAAACAAATCCAATACAGTAACATGCAACTCTGGACAAACCCACTGCAAAAACATTAAACAAACCCACTTCAAAACATGCAACTTTACTCAAATTTCAAGCCTTCCTAAACAAACTCAATATGAAAACATGTAGCTCTAAACAGACCCAATACAAAAACTTGCAACTTTACACAAACCCAATACAAAATCATGCAACTTTAAGCAAACATACAACAAAAACATGACAAAATCATGCAACTTTAAGCAAACATACAACAAAAACATGCAACTCTAGACAAACCCAATACAACAACATGCAACTCTAAACAAACCCAAAACAAAAACATGCAAGAAAGATCAAACCCACGTCGAATTTGTAAGTCTGGGTTTTCCCCTCTGCAATTGAAGTTGAAACCAAAAGCAACACCACCACAAACATAGAACCAGAAGCCAACATTGTTGTTCTCCAAATGATTGCAGAGAATGTATTTCCTGCCACCTGTCTTTGCTTCTCGTTTAGTCTCTGCTAGGTACTTGAGTTTCTCTCATTTTGTACCCTTCTCTTCATACAAAACTTACACCAGCAAGCGACGTAATTCACAATACTTAATGTCTAAGCCCCATGCATAACCACAGTAGTTACACTAGCCCTGGGTTTTATAGTTTATCACTTACTCTAAGCTTTCACTGGGTTTTTTTAGTTTATCACTTACTCTAAGCTTTCACTTGGTCATCAGATTTATTATTTATAATTTATCGTTTATTTTAAAAGTTTTGATTTGTTAAGGTGGTTCATTTGAAATTGTACTAATTGTTCTTTCTTAATATCTATCTACTAACTGATCCATCAAAAAAAATATCTATCTACTAACTTGATTTGAAATGAGGCATTGATACAAATCGAGATTTTGCTATCATTCCATTTGCTATGAATTTTCTTAAAGGGAAGGGCAAGCATTCCACTCACAACAACTAACCTGATCAGCCCGCACGGGTAGGAGAGTTGGCTTGAGGCTGTGGGTTGATGACTCATGGTCTTGGGTTCGACTCTCCTCCCGGATTGAAGTGGGTGGGACGGCTTGCGGGCGGTCAACTCACCCCATGGGGGACTAGTCTCGCCCTAGCTCATACAGGTACCCAAGATATGGGCTGCTGGGCGCTGGGCTAGGTCGCGGGGATACCCCCATGTAAAAAAAAAAAAAAAAAAAAAAACAACTAACCTGATCGTTTGTATAGAATTCATCGATAGCAAGCGATATAATATCCAAATCTTGATGTCTAAGCCCCATACATAACCACGGTGTCATTAGCTCTGGGTTTTATGACTTACTCTAAATTTTGATTTGTTTAAGTAGTTTATTGTTTTATAATTTATCACTCATTCGAAACTTTCATTTGTTTTGGTAGTTCGTATGAAATCGTATTAATCTTTTTCATATGATTTATTATTAATGTGAATGAAACTAAACCGTCTAAACAAATCAAAACTTAAAATGTATAATATAAATCAATTCAATTTGCTATAAATCCATTTGCCATCATTTTCTTTAAATGAAAGGACAAGCATTCCCCACAAGTTACAACAACTAATGTATAGAACGTTACTGTAGATCCCACTAAAAAGCGAATCTACAACTCATTCCCAAGGCTTAAAGCAAAAGATTTTCTCTGCACCACTTTGGCGTATGCATTTGATGTTTCTTCACTTTTCTATGAAGTTTTTGCATTTTGCCCTGTCATTTTCATGCTTCGCTTGAATCTCTTGTTTGCTTCCAATGTTAAACACTTAAAAACACACTTCTCCTCGTATCTTCAGTTGTGTTTATAGGTAGAGGATGACATTGTTAATCAAAGCCATTTCATATGCATCTCCTCCTGTACCAGTAAAATCCAACAACAATTTATTTATTTTCTCCAGAAAAGGCTTGTATTTTAACTTAGTTTCGTTAGAATCTGATTTCCTTTTCAATTATCTTGTTGCCGATTTTGATTTTGATTTCGATGTTGATGCTCTAGGTATTGTTCTAGAGTACAAAAGTGGAGCTTTTGCACTTTTTCTTTTGCCCTATATTTAATTTAATTTTGTTGATAATTATGTTATCTTAGTATGATAAATATGTCATTCGACCAGATAATTTAGTTTTCTTATTTTGAGTGGTTCAAACATATTTGTAATTTTTTTTTATGAATAGTGTCTTTCTTATTAAATAAATATAGATTTACATATTCACAAAAAAGGGGCCGGGGGATATAAAAATCACCCCGCGAGAATTCACTCGACACCAAGCTAAAAATATAAACTAGAAACTATTCATCAAAAAAAACTTAGTCTTTAGGTTTCAAGAGCAGTGTCAGCCGAAGGAGGAGGATCTATGTCATCAGACCCCCAGGCATCCCTGGGATTGACAGGTGGGTCAGGAACCGACCAACCATCAGCAACATCTTCATTATCTTTTTTCTTTCTCCTCCGCCCTAGGCGGAGAAATAGCCAGAGCCAGGCAGGGGAATGACCACTTGGAGGAGTTGGCCGCCTGCCAAGTAGAACCACCCCAAACAGCAGGAGCATCAGGAGGGGCAGACATAACTGGCGTCGGAGACCAGCCAGAGGTGCAGCGGGGCAGAGAAGCCGAGCGGCGCCGCCAACCATCATCGCCACCCCTAGGAGAGTGGTGGCGGGGGGCCTGCGACCGCGGAGTGCGGGAGCGGCGAGCCAAAGAGCTGCGGCCACGGCGGCAACCCCTGGGTGGAGTGCAATCCGCAAAAACTGAGTCAGGAGGCACCTGAGCAACCGTACAGGGAGCATTGCCCCAATGATTGAGCAGCTCCTGAAGGTGTGCCACCTCCAGAGCCACTTTATTGGCTTGCACTTGAATCTGCATCATAACATTACTACATATACAAGCTTTATTATACAAAGCAACATTTATATCAAGAAAGTTGTGAGTGAAAAGAGTAACATTCCTATCTTTTCATAAAGTGAACAAAATCTCCATCCTGAAAGTATGGCAAATCTGGGTAAACTTGGAAGGAAGTCTCGAAGAGTCTCCCATGACAATCATATGCCAAGAGAAGGGCTCAGGCCGGAATGGTTTAAAAAAATCATGAATCCATTGCCAATATTGTTGAACTCTCCTACAGAACCAAAAAAATATGCAAAAAAGACTCTGGGTTCCCACAAAAGGGACACCGAGGATTAGGAACACCCAGGTGTCTGAGCCGAGGGTCCAAAGGAAGACCTTGGAAAAGCAAACACCAAGCGAAGAGAGCCATCTTGGGCTTATTAATAGTAGACCATATGATCTGGAAACGAGAGCTCCAGTGGTGAGGAGAAGAGTGCAAATGCCATCTCTGGTTAAGAGTGTCCACCATAGGAAGATGAGGAGACAACCATCTGTAGCCCATCTTCTGCTTGTAGTTGTTGAAGGGTGTGGCAGGGTACCATTTCCAGTCTTTCCACCAGGTTTGAATAGACTGAACACCTAGCTTATGTAACAAATGATCTTGAATGACAGAGACCAACAGATCAAAAGTCTGACGATTTGGATGAGCCAGATGGAACTGGACTTGCATGTCTTCCCAAGAATGGAGGCTCATAGTGACCCTGGAAAAGAGGTCCTTAGGTGTTCTGATGTCACGTTTGAAAAAATGCAGAGCACTGGCAGCTTGAGTCTTAGCCAAAGGAATACCTTGAATGGAAAACAACGGAGACCACCAAAGGTTTTGTTGATTCAAAGAAATCCCATTAAGAAAACCATCCCCATCCCAATGAAGCCAAGGTTTGATTGCTTCTCAGGCCTTCCATATGCTCTTAACAACAAAAGTGCCCTGGATATGCACAGGCTCCCGCATAATAAGAAGAGTTTGAAGACCAATTCCCTTCCAAGATGGCTTGTGAATAGGATATCCTGAAGAAATACAATGCCTAACAAGGATTTTCCAAGCTTCATTGCCTGTGAGAGCACGAATAATCCATTTTGCACAAAGAGCAAGCCCCTACTTCTGAGTGGAAAGAAGACCAAGGCCACCAAACTCTCTGGGAAGACAGCAA
This sequence comes from Thuja plicata, assembly GCA_018584345.1. Lineage (NCBI taxonomy): Eukaryota > Viridiplantae > Streptophyta > Pinopsida > Cupressales > Cupressaceae > Thuja > Thuja plicata. Next base: position 1,362,459 of record MU224887.1, read on the forward strand.
CAATCCAAAGCAACTCTGTGGAATCCATGACCGTCGGATCCCGAAGCCCAGAGGAAATCTCTTTGAAGGTGCTCCAGCTTAAGGTAAGAGGTTGTAGAAGGAGCCCAGCATGAAGAATAATAGACATGAGTGGCAGCCAAAACCTTAGAACAAATCGGGAATTTCCCTGCAAGACAGAGGGGCTTAGAAATCCAATACTGAAGCTTTTTTTCAATTTTAGCAAGCACAACATTCCATAAATCCACAGAAGAGCCTTGAAAAGCAAAGGGAATGCCTAGGAAGCGGAACAATTCCCCATATTGAACCCACTTCCAATCAAAATTAGCCAGCCAAGGAGGGGCTGGGAGAAAAGATTGTCTGTAGCAAAGGGTCTTATGCCATTGAATAGAAGACCCAGAGGCCTGAAAAAATGTATCCAAGCACTGCAAGGCATTAGAGACATTTTCCTCATCCTCGAGGAGAGTGAGAAAGGAATCATCAGCAAAGTGATCATTGGCAAGCTGGGAAGAGGAATTCGAAAGAGAGATGCCTCGCACTAAACCAGAGGAAACAGAATTGGCGAGCAGGTAACCGAAGCCTTCAGCAACAAGCACATACAGTGCAAGAGCCAGCGGGCAACCCTGGTGAATGGACCTGAAAATGCCAAAGGTGTCAGACTAGGTACCATTGATAGATATACATGCGGGGGCATCACCAAAAATCATTTCCACAGACTGCAAAACATTAGGACCAAAACCAATAGCTAGCAACATGGCAAGAATGAAAGGTCATTCAATGCAATCATAACCTTTAAAAAAGTCGATTTTGAGGAACAAAGTGTGTTGCTTGGACTGACGATCTCATTCCATTCCCTCCTAGATAGCAATAATATTGTCAAGGATATATCTGGATTTAATGAAACTAGTTTGCTCTGGTCGAACAATCAGAGGAAGGAGATGTCTGATTTCAAGAGCTAAAGCCTTTGCAATGATCTTGTATGAAACATTCAGCAAAGTGATGGGCCTCCACTTAGAGATATCTTCGGGATCACCAGCTTTAGGTATAATTTAATATTTCCTTTATTAATAATAGCACCCAGACTTTTATTATGGTAGGCTTCGAGATACACTTTATGCAGGTTAGGACCTATATCATCCCACAAATGCTTGCAGAATTCACAGGGGAAGCCATCGCACCCAGGGGACTTGTCATCTGCCATAGAAAAGAGAACCTCTTTTAGGTCGTTGATGGTGAGAAGTTGCTCACAGAAGGCACGTTGCTCGACCGCTGTGCGGTTTGGAGTAACATCAATACACACCCTAAGAGCCTCTTTCTGAGCAACCGAGTTTCCTTGTGAAGCAAACACTTTTTCATAGTGTTGAACAAAAGCTTGAAGAATGTTAGGAAGATCTAAGAGAGTTTCATGACCATGTTTGATTTTTTTATCCCAAAGTTGGTATGACAAGCTCTGAGAGCGTGAAAAAACTCTTTAGAAGCTTTATCGCCTACCTCCAACCAATGGGGGCAAGCTTTGATTTGAGCTCCCCAAGTACCATAGTTGTCATCAATTTGCTTCTCATGGCGGAGTTGCGCAAGTTTAAGTTGGAGCTCAGAATCAAAGGGATTCAAAGCAAGATCATCAAAAGCACTCCGAAGAGCTTTGGTGTTAGCTTCATATGAACTTTTCCTGTACAAGGCCAACTGGTGGCCGTAGATGTGGAGAAATCTGGCAGTATGGGTGATGGCATCATTCCACGCTAGGATCCACCCAGTGTGGTTGTGGGGCTGAGGCTCTAAATTCTAGACTCGAAGAATATGAGCAATGGTGGAAGCATGATTCAGCACGGATGTGTTGAGAAAAAATTGAGTTCTAACAGCCCGTCGAGCAGAAGATTGCCACGTAATGACAAAAAAGATGGGGTAATGATCGGACAAGGTTACATTTGGAAAAGGAATGATAGATAACTCCCGATCTTCAAAAAAAATAAAAAATATTGTGCAGTTATCATAGCACGATCAAGTCTCTTAAATATGCGTTCAGAACCAGCTCTAAAACTAGACCAAGTGTGCCAGACCCCACTTTGCCGATGGTGGTTAGCATTGGGATCAAAAAGGCCCAATTTATTGTGCATATAGTACCACACTTCCCACTCTCCATTAACTATCCATCAAAAAGGCAAAATTCCTTCCTTGTCAGAGGTTATCTCAACCATATTAAAGTCCCCACACATCGCCCAAGTTGCTGGAGGAAAATTATCCGCCAACTAACACCAAAGTTGAGATCTTTCCACAGCATCATTGGGAGCATAAACATTAACTATGTCAAAGGAATGATTATTGAAGGACAACAAAATCCAAGTGACTTGCTGCATTGGATCATAACCATGCGCAATAATAGCAGATTGAAGACAAGGTGACAGAATAGTAATGCACCACCTTTACCAGCTTCATGCTGAGAAGAAAACACAATGTCGTCCGGCCAAATGACATGGCAGGCAGAAGTAAGCAAAAAACCAAAAATTTTAACTTCCTGCAAACACAACACGTCCAAACTGCGAAGTCTGCAACGGGTATCCCAAACATAGTACTTTCTGAAAAAGGTCTGACAGACCTCGCACATTCCAGGATAAAAAATTCATGAAAACTCTTGCATGTCTTCCTCGTCCTCAAGAGAGGAGAAACTATTCTGCAAGAAGGTTGGAATGGAACCAAAGCTGGTGGGTAAATCTCCAGATGAGATAAACTATCAACTTTCATCTGGGTCTTTCGCATGACCATCAGGGTTGCGAGACCGACGCAATGTCTACGAAGAAAAAATTGAAGACACAGCTTGCAGAGTGCGCACCACCCTTGGGGTGGTAGACCACACAGCTGGAGATTTCCCCAGTGAAGCAGGGTTTGACAATTGTGGAACTACCAGCGGCCCTTCGGCGGCAGGTATTTGTTCTCCAGTCGGAGGAACCAGCAGAGGAACAGAAGTGGAAGCGACAGGTGCCTTCTTGGGAGATGAAGAGGTCTTGCCTTTTCGCACAAACGTGGTCCACTCTTCCTTCTTCCCAGCCTCTGAATTTTTAGTCGGCGTTTCCTTTGGCTATGGCTTGACCCGGGGAATAGCCAAAGGGCAATCCTTAATCTTATGATCTATTGACTGTCACCTATAACAAGTGTTCAGCAGGTTCAAATAAATCACCTTCTGAGAAAAGGTGTGGGTACCGACCTATATCTCAACAGTGTATTTGAGGTCCTTGGAAAGGTCGACCACAATACAAACACGCTTCTACGGACGAGCATTGAAACTTTTATCATGCTCCATGATAATCGCTTTTCCAAGGGTTTTGGCAATAGACTCAATAAATGGCCAACATGGCAATGGGAGACCAGGAAACTCAACCCAGATAGGAACCCTAAGTTTCTTATCGTTCAAGACAGTGAAATCTCGAGACCGCCTCTGAAACACAAGCAAGGAGGACTGAACCATCCAAGGGCCACGGCTGAAAACTACCTCCGCTTGAGAAGGGTTAGCAAAATGAAACAGGAAAAAACCTTTAGTAAGGTTTTGAACACCTTAAAGGAGGACTCCATGAGGAGTTCGGCTCTTGTTGACCCACTCTTTGAGTATACTTTCAGGAGGAGTGCGACCCACAAAATACCCTATCAAGGTATGTTTTTCTAACCAATCACAAGAAGCATCAAATTCTTGCATGTTAAGCACAATACCATGGTTACCTCATGGAAGACCTTCGGGACGAACTTGTGCGGTCGTTTATTCAGAGGAGGCGCTGTGACTTTTTGAAGCCTCAACTCGAGCACCAGCATCAATTGTTGTGCCGAAGTTGGCCGGAGCCATTATAAACTAACCCTAATGAGAACTCCCGCAGTAAATGCGGTATGACAGGTGGGAAACTTAGGAGAAAAGATTAGACAAAGAGTCGTACACATGAAACCCTAGCAGAGCCCATATTTGTAATTTTGATGTTTTGTAGTTTTAATGGTTTAATAATTAATAATTAAAAATAAAAAGGGGCATCATCATCTAAAGTTGAGATATAAACACAGAAAGGATCATATTTATATAGCTTTACAAAGCTATAATACCAGTTGTTAAACTACGTAGACATCAATCAAAATAATTAAAAGTAAAAAATACGTATTCAACTCTAATATGTTAATAATAATAATTGAAATGTCTAAATAACCCAACCCAAAACAAGCCTAGAAACCGCCTATTGACTAGCCCTTAACATAAAATCATAATGTAGACTTTGAACACCCCCTAAAAATACAATTACATTTATCACATGAAAAAAATTTACCATGTGAAACCATCACTATCATTTTATTCGAGACTTAATTGTTACATAACTCATAAAAACATCAAAATTATGTCCATAACTAGATTCACCTTCAAACCCTTCACACTTTCCTCCATAGAATGGGACAAACATTGTTGTCTTTTCTTAGTTGCGTCTAATTAATTAAGTAGACAATTAAAATATACCTCGTATTGATAAGCACATCCTCTATATCGCCATGAAGTCTAGAGGGAATTACCATATTTGATAGCAATGAAGCACAATACAAAGTCTAACCCCAAGTATGCCTAGGGTCGAGTAGAGGATTCACCATACTTGGATGATTCCCCACACTTGATACCCTATCCATGTCTTTGGTGAGATTCAAAATTCTAACCACCTAGTGACTAATCTTAGGGTATCTAATCTCCTTCAACACATACACCATGAAGTCCACAATCATTTCTTCTCCTTAAAAACCTCTCTTTCTTATCTTCACAACTTTCTCCAACACTTGTTCCATCTCCATATGTCTTCCTCCTTTCCTCCTCATAGTAGACGAAGAATCTCCTTGAGATTCCATCTATAATAGAATCATAGAACATTGACCAAAAAACATATCACTTTTCCATGTTGTAAGCCATTTAATTAAAACAACCATTACCACCTTCACAAGTTAATTTAGACACCACCTCAAAAACTTAATACAAGATTAATGTACGTGTCAAAGTATTTTTCATCTCACATCCAACCCATCATTGAGTGACTATACACTCATTTTCTCATGGAGAAGTCTCATGACCTCAATAGGAAATGACTAATCAATACTAGATATTCCTTCGTTGCTTCTCTACACCATACACATACTAGCAACCCAATCAACAACAATAGATTCATTTTCCTATCAATGTGATTGAAGGTAATCCTATCAAAATATGATGTCACCACCTTAAACTCTATGAGGAAAGTGTTTAACAACCAATTCATATTATCACAATGATTCACAACCCCAATGACCAACTTTGAATCACCTTCCACCTAGATCTTGTTCCAAACATTTATCTTTAGCTAAAGTTAACTTGCACAACAAGTCTCTAGCTTTTACCAAATTTTTTATGTCAACCTTGAAATCAAATATCAAAATGTAATGGGGGTGCCCATTATCATTCCTAATAACACTTTTGTTTCCCATTGTGGCAATATTACCTTTGGATACCTCGTCAAAGTTGAGTTGAATCTATCCAACATTAGAAAATCTCTCCATTTGTACTTCTTATATTATTTGGATCTACTTAACTAAGAATTGCTAAGGTAGAAAAATTATGGATAAGCATCAACCTAACCCTTCTCCTTCTATTTAGTACATCAATTATCTCCCTTACCATGATCAATGAGCTCCGAGCTCCTTGACAATGAATTTCATAATATCCTAAATCCGTTCAACTAATAATTAACTATTTTGAAAAAATCTTCTATTCCTCTCTGGCCATATATTTTAAGTGACTAATTCAGAAAAATATTACCAAATCTACTTCAGCACCTTACTTTTGATCTTCAAATGCCATTCGGAAACGTCAAAAACATAAAAAGTAAAGGTTTTTTTTCTAAAATCACCTTCCTAAACCCAATTCCATAAGAAAAAGACAAATTCATATAGAACGAAAAGATGATTAATAGTTTTACGCTCACTTTTACAAAAAAAAAAAGAGAAGGGGCTACTTTATCCAATTTTAATAACCTATCCCAAGTGAGCTCCTACTTATTGAAATAATCCATTAAAAATCCAAAGATTTAATTAATTCTTGATTCAACCATATCTTATTTCCAAGAAAACAACCACAGTCCACCTCTTTCCAAGAAAAAATTATTAAAAATACAAAATGGAACTACAATGATGAACTTTCAACAAAGTGTTTGCAAACATGAAAATGTAACCACCTAGATTTGGTTTGCTCTGACCATAGACCCTATTTTCCCTAAGTGTGATCATACCCCCAATTATGTCCAAACAACTCCTTGATTGACTGGCATAATTCATCTGAATCAGATTTAATCTCCTAAGCGATCTAATTATTAATTTACATTAATTACTTTAGCCAATCCAATCAATTCAAATCATAGCCTGGCTAAGGTAATTAATTTAAAAGGATTTAAATGGAATCCTATTTATACCTCATCACTTGCAAAATCAATCCCCTAGCCTAATTGATTCAATTTGGCTATAGTCCTAATTAATTATTATAAAGCAATCAAAAGGCTTAAAATGATTAATTAAATTCATTTTATTGAGTGAATATGTTATTACAACAATTCATTTCATTAATATTCCCTCAAACCTAACCATTCTCAACTACCCAACCATGAGTTCAAACTCATCCCAACCCCTTCTCACATGCTAATTCTTCTTAATTAGCTAATTAACCCTAATTAGCTAATCCCCCCTCCACTCATTATCTCTCCTCCCATCTCTATCTCCTTAATCACATCCCTTAAGCCTTAAACCTAATCCTAAGCTACCCTTAAGCTTGTCACATTCCATTAAGGTGTGATTAGGAATTCAAACCTCCCCCTAAAGTCAAAKTTGTCAGGCTTGACCTTAAACCCTCACCCATGCTTCTTAAACCCTCACCCATACCTCATTAATGCTTTCATAAATAAAGCATTAATGGCTCTTACATATTCCTTCCACCACTCCTCATTAATGAGTCTTACACTCTCATTAATGGCAGCCTTTCTCGAGTCTTCTCCCCTTCCTCCATTTCTCCTATAAATAGGATAGATTTTGAGCTCAAATGGCCCTGAAATTGGAAGTCTTTTATTGTATTTTTGTAATGCTCCTAATTTTGAAGAGTTGATAGCATCCTTATGCTGACCATATTTGGAGAATTAAAGGAGTAATCTCATGTTGCTCATGTTTTAGGGATTTTCATAGGGATTTCTAGCTTATTTCTTAGACATATTGTTATTATCTCCATTTCTAGAGCTAGAATGCATGTTTTTGAATCATTTAGATTACTTTTCATTTGAATATTTCGTTCCTAGGTTGTATTTGTCACTGGACATGTCATGTCAGCTAATAGTCCTTCCCAGAGTCTGACTCCCTGTCCCTAATAAACCCAGACCTAATTGATTGGACTAGTACGGATCCTACTCCTACTCTCGACTTTCCCAATGACTACACATTGGCCTACTATCTTAACGCTTGTACACCTTACCCTTCTTCCACCAATGCAAGGAGAAAGAACATGTCATAGGAAGATGTCAGGTTTCTCAGTCAAAAATTGAAAAATAAAAAGAAAAAGGGAAATGATAGTGAAAACCACGTTGTGGCAGTGTCAGATCCTAAAATAGTAAAAAAAAAGACATATCCAATGGTGAAAACCTCTCAGAGGTGCCAAAGGATGAGATTCTTGATATCCTCCCCAAACATTTTCAGGAAAGGTCTTCAGTTCTGATAGAACCAACACAGCCAGTTAATTTGGGCACAATTGAAGATCCTCAAATAGCTCACCTGGCACAATCTTTGTCAGAAGAAGAAAGGACACAGTTCACAGAGTTCCTGAAAGAGAAGATCAACTTCGCATGGTCTTATACGGATATTCTTGGACTAGATCCTAATATAATCATGCACCACTTATCTATAGCTCCCAGGATCAAGCCCGTGAAATAAAAACTTAGAAAGATGCATCCTCATGTTGCATTGCTAGTAAAAGTAGAGCTAGAGAAGTTGTAGAAAGATGCATCCTCATGTTACATATTCCTTCCACCACTCCTCATTAATTAGTCTTACACTCTCATTAATGGCAGCCCTTCTAGAGTCTTCTCCCCTTCCTCCATTTCTCCTATAAATAGGATGGATTTTGAGCTCAAATGGCCCTGAAATTGGAAGTCTTTTATTGTATTTTTGTAATGCTCCTAATTTTGAAGAGTTGATAGCATCCTTATGTTGCCCATACTTGGAGAATTAAAGGAGTAATCTCATGTTGCTCATGTTTTAGGGATTTTCATAGTGCTTTCTAGCTTATTTCTTAGACATATTGTTATTATCTCCATTTCTAGAGCTAGAATGCATGTTTTTGAATCATTTAGATTAATTTTCATTTGAATCTTTCATTCTTAGGTTGTATTTGTCATTGGACATGTCATGTCAGCTAATAGTCCTTCCCAGAGTCTGACTCCCTGTCCCTAATAAACCCAGACCTAATTGATTGGACTAGTATGGATCCTACTCCTACTCTTGACTTTCCCAATGACTACACATTGGCCTGCTATCTTAACACTTGTACACCTTACCCTTCTTCCACCAATGCAAGGAGAAAGAACATGTCACAGGAGGATGTCAGGTTTCTTAGTCAAAAATTGAAAAATAAAAAGAAAAAGGGAAATGACGGTGAAAACCACGTTGTGGCAGTGTCAGATCCTAAAATAGTAAAAACAAAAGACGTATCCAATGGTGAAAACCTCTCAGAGGTGCCAAAGGGTGAGATTCTTGATATCCTCCCCGAACATTTTTAGGAAAGGTCTTCAGTTCTGATAGAACCAACACAGCCAGTTAATTTGGGCACAATTGAAGATCCTCAAATAGTTCACCTGGCACAATCTTTGTCAAAAGAAGAAAGGACATAGTTCACAGAGTTCCTAAAAGAGAAGAAGATCAACTTTGCATGGTCTTATACGGATATTCCTGGACTAGATCCTAATATAATCATGCACCACTTATCTATAGCTCCCGGGATCAAGCTCGTGAAACAAAAACTTAGAAAGATGCATCCTCATGTTGCATTGCTAGTAAAAGCAGAGCTAGAGAAGTTGTTGAAAGATGGATTTATTAGAGTCATTGCCTATGCAGAATGGATCTCCAATGTGTTCCCAGTGTCTAAATCTGATAAATCTATCAAGATCTGTACGGACTTCAGGGACTTAAACAAGGCATGCCCGAAGGATGACTTCCCGCTACCTAACATTAACATGATCATTGACCTCATAGCAGGATACCAAATGTATTCATTAATGGATGGTTTCTCAGGGTATAATCAGATGACAATTTCCCCCGAGGATCAAGATAAGACTGCATTCACATGTGCATGGGGCACATTTTGCTGGAACATCATGCCATTTGGGTTAAAGAATGTCAGTGCCACATATCAAAGAGCAATGACTACTCTATTCCATGATATGATGCATAAAAACATGGAGGATTACGTGGATGACACCTTAGCTAAATCCAAAGAAAGGAGCACTCACATTGCTAATTTAAGAAAGATATTGGATCGAATGGAGTAGTTTCAACTCTGGCTCAATCCAAAGAAGTGTGCCTTTGGGGTCCAATTAGGAAAGCTCTTAGGTTTTATAGTTTCAGCAAAGGGAATTGAAGTAGATCCTGCAAAAGTCAAAGCTATTCTAGAGATGACTCCTCTACGCAACATCAATCAAATGAGAATGTTACAAGGGAGACTTCAATCAATCAATAGGTTCATGTCACAACTTGTTGATAGAGCACAACCGTTTACTAAATTACTACATAAAGGGGTCACCTTCAAATGGGATGAACACTGTGAAGCCAACTTTAGAGAATTAAAAGGGTACCTGGCTACTCCTATTCTTATGGTGCCTATTCATGGAAAGCCATTACTCCTGTATATTTCAGCTATAGCTACATCATTAGGAGTATTATTAGCACAAGAGGATGAAACAAAGAAAGAAAGAGATATCTACTACATCAGTAGAACGCTAGTCTCCTATGAGCTCAATTACAACATTATTGAGAAAGCATGCTTAGCAGTCATCTTTGCATCACAGAAATTAAGACACTACATGCTCTCACACACAGTAAGGCTCATTGCTAAGATTGATCCTCTGAAGTACCTTTTGCAAAAAATAGCATTAACAGGATGTCTGGAAAAATGGGTCCTCACTCTAAGTGAATTGAACATTGAGTATGTAGACAGGAGGGTTATTAAAGGACAAGTCCTCGCAGATCAACTAGCTGATTCACCACTTCAAGATGATGAACCTTTAAAAATTGAATTCCCTGATGAGACCATTATGCATCTAAATGAGTATCCATGGAAGATGTACTTTGATGTTTCTTTCACGCAACAAGGCTCTAGGGCAGGGGTTCTGTTCATAACTCCTCAAGGCTATAAGATACCCAAATCTTGCAAATTGATGTTTCCATGCATGAATAAAATTTCTAAATATGAGGCATTGGTAAACAGTCTTAAGCTCACTATGGAGTGGAAGATTGTAGAGTTACACATGTATGGTGACTCCCAGCTCATCATTAATCAAGTTAATGGAGACTACCAGACGAAAGATGAAAAGTTGACACCCTACAAGCAACTGGTTGATGACCTCAAGAATTACTTTGTCTTCATCATTTTCCAGCAGATACCTAGAACAGAGAACAAAGCCACAGATGTTATGGCTACATTGGCATCCATGTTACAACTGGAAGAACATCAATTCCGCTATGACTTCTTGGTGGAAGAACTATCCTATCTTGCCTTTGATACCCCTGAATACCAAGTAATATGTTCTTTGAATACCCCAGACCAATCTCGGTATGCTAATATCATTGCCTACCTTACTGACCAAACCATCCCTAATGATCTATCCTAAAATGAGAAAAAGAGCCTTGATTAGGACAGCATCACGTTATGTCCTCATAACTAATAACTTATGTCGACGAGGTCTCGACGGTACGCTTCTTAGATGTTTAGAAATCAAAGAGTCCAATCTCGCATTGAAATAAGTCCACAAAGGTGTATGTGGATCACATTCAAACGGCTTTTCACTAGCAAAGAAACTACTCAAAGTAGGCTATTACTGGCCTACCATGGAAAAAGATGTTATTCAATTTTCAAAAACATGTCATTAATGTCAGACACATGGAAATCTTATCCATGCTCCTGCTAGAGAACTTATACCTTTCATTACACATTCGCCATTCCAGCAATGGGCCTTTGACTTGGTTGGACAAATATATCCCAATTCTTCAAATGGACACAAGTTCATCATTACGTCCACTAAGCATTTTACAAAGTGGGTTGAAGTCATGCCGCTAATCAAATCCACTGGTAAATAGGTGGCTATGTTCATTCTGAACTACATTATCTGTAGATATGGGATACCCTCTTCAATTGTAACAGACAATGGGGGCCAATTTAAAAATCAATACATTAATGACCTTTGCAATCAGTTCCACATCACTCAACATTTCTCCTCAATCTACTACCCACAAGGTAATGGACAGGTTGAGGCATCTAATAAGAATATTCTGAAGATCTTACATAGAACTGTGAGTAAGTCTGGCAGAGACTGGCATCTACAACTAAATCTGGCACTATGGGCCTACAGAACAAGCATCAGAACACCAACGGGAGCCATGCCATTTGCATTGGTCTATGGCACTGAAGCAGTACTACCTATTGAGGTTGAAATCCCATCTTTGCAGATATCTTTACAAGGTCTTGTTACTGATGAGCAGTACCGCATAGATAGGGTGAATTCTTTAGACCTACTTGATGAGCGCAGACAACATGTGTTCGATCATCTAAAGGTGTACCAAGCATGCATGTCCAAAGGGTACAATAAAAAGGTAAAGCCATGACAGTTTGAAGTGGGGGATCTCATCCTAAAGGAGAATCCTAAGAACCAACCTAACAGAGAACAGAAAGGAAAGTTTTAACCTAATTGGTTGGGACCTTATGTTATCACTGCTACTTTTGGGACTGGAGCTTATCAACTGGCTACACCTGAGGGGGACATTCTTCTAGATCCTATCAATACTCTAAATTTGAAGCGGTTCTACGCTTGATGTTCGGCTAGCAGAGCTTGTACAGTAAATAGTTCTCAGAAAATACCAAAAACATTCAAAAAATTGATCCTGATGAAATCCAAAAACAATGGAAAAATTCCTAAAGAAAGGTATCCTTGGTCAAAGCCTGGTAAACAGGCGCCTTGATACTACAAAAACATTCAAAAAAGCAAAAATAGCAAAAAATTTGAAAAAGAAAAAAAGTGCCTTGATGAGAACCTGGTAAAAAAGGCATCTTGGTAGAAAAAAGAAAGAAAAGATCTTTCCAAGTGGTGAAAATATTCTAGCAATCAGGCGTCACTTGTATTTTGTGCTCTATGTATCAATGCATTGCTAATACTAAGCCTTCACAATTACACTTGTGCTAAAACGTTGACTTTGTTTCCTTACAACAATCTTATCCTTGCTTGGGATTTGTTTGTATTTCTGTCTTAGGCTCAAGTCATTCTACACTAGGGGCATCTTTGCCAGTCTAATAGGTTGCGTCTGCTAGGTCGTCATAGATGGTTTGTCTCATGATACAACACTTTCTGATACTTTCACTACCACTATCACTTTCACGACACAAAGGTGACACAAACATTGCACTAACATGAACGGTGTTCCAAGAACCTACATTGAATTACAAACAGGAAGAAATTTCTACGCAGACATGGAACACATATTTGCTTGAATTCCATCTTTTTGATTGTTGAATCTATACTGCGCTTGAAAAATGAATCAATAGTATTTCTCAATACTACTTAAACATAGTTTGATCTTGGTTTGATTATGACTCTTTCATGTACCCATGATGATTTCACTGGGGGCATCTAATAAGTTATGAATTTTATTTGATTAATTCATAATTGATAGTTGTTATGTCTTCCAAGTTACTCCATGACGTCTGCGCAAAGGCAAAGAGTCACAAGGATAGGGGGCATAACATTTTCTTGGATTTCTGCCTATGGTGATTGTTCCAAATGATCCTATAAATTTCACTTAACTTGGATGTTTATGGTAAGAGCTACTGCCGCCACAAGTGGATAGTCGCATATATCTCGATCTTTGTTATGTGTAAACTACGATAAGTTTGAAATAATTTCCTTGTTTATTTTCTAACTCAGATTCGCACTAAGGTATACGAAGCATAATGTACCCAAGGATATGAATTTTCAAGGTCATTGCGGGTCCAATATCTTTCCTTACATAGATTCTGATATAATAAAAGGAAGGTGACTATTTTGATATCCTGGCTTCTATGCCTTGATGCCTAAGTCTATTTTTGACATTTCAATAAAACATAGTATTCATACTTTCATAATATCAGTGGGTATTAGTGATTGTTGTACTATCAGGTGGTATCCATTTTGAAAAGCGCCCAATGATGATAAAATGCTATAATATTTGCAAATCAGTGACAGTCCTAAGGGTCTGCATATAGATGCATTTAGAGATTGCATGCTAAATTTTCAAAAAAAAAAACATCTCAAACTCCTTTCTATTCTTTTTCATCTGAAATCCAAGATATTTACATACCCATGCTTCCCAAAATCTTTGATCTATCGGGAACAAAATCAAACTCACCTTTTCAAAGCGTGATTAACTTGGTACTCGTGTGTTTACTCTTAAACACACCCTCGTTTCTTCACTTCTTATAATCCATTCTTACTTAATCTAACCGTTCCATGCAAGTGATATGTTCTTTCAACAAAGGGATTTCATTCTTTTTCCTTCAATTTCGTTCCCGAGGGGGCATGATCACACTATTATCAATCAAATTTTTGCTCGGAACAACATCAAAAATGACTTCGTTATCAAACAAACTAGGGGCATGATAGTTTTCTTGACTAAGTCAGGACTGTTGGATAGAAAGCTTTGGTTCTCATAAGCTGGATATCTTGTGTTTCCTCATTTTAAAAGATTCTTACTAAGCTCCTGGCAGCTTTATACTAACTTTTGGACGACAACCCAGATCAGAATCAGTATTATCAATCTTTGGATGACAACCAAGTTCAGAATTGATATCTTTAAGATCTTTTATTGATATTTGGACGACAACCAAGTTTAAAATCAATACTATCAGTTTAGTTCGATCAAGTGCGAGACTGGTCTCATCAGGCATTTCGTTCGATCGTGAGCAAAATTCTCAATCTTTTTGAAGTCAACATCAAAAACTTTCTTTGAATCAATGAGCTGCTCGCAAAATCAATTCATAAAGGGGAAAATGTAACCACCTAGATTTGGTCTTCTCTGACCATAGACCCTATTTTTCCTAAGTGTGATCATACCCCCAATTATGTCCAGACAACTCCTCGATCGACTGGCATAATTCATTCGAATCATATTTAATCTCCTAAGTGATCTAATCACTAATTTACATTAATTACTTTAGCGAATCCAATAAATTCAATCCAATCAAATCAAATCATAACCTGGCTAAGGTAATTAATTTAAAAGGAATTAAATGGAATCCTATTTATACCTCATCACTTGCAAAATCAATCCCCTAGCCTAATTGATTCAATTTGGCTATAGTCCTAATTAATT
>MU224887.1:1377374-1424372 GCA_018584345.1 Thuja plicata
GTCAGGCTTGACCTTAAACCCTCACCCATGCTTCTTAAACCCTCACCCATACCTCATTAATGCTTTCATAAATAAAGCATTAATGGCTCTTACATATTCCTTCCACCACTCCTCATTAATGAGTCTTCCACTCTCATTAATGGCAGCCCTTCTCGAGTCTTCTCCCCTTCCTCCATTTCTCCTATAAATAGAATGGATTTTGAGCTCAAATGGCCCTGAAATTGGAAGTCTTTTATTGTATTGTTGTAATGGTCCTAATTTTGAAGAGTTGATAGCATCCTTATGTTGCCCATATTTGGAGAATTAAAGGAGCAATCTCATGTTGCTCATGTTTTAGGGATTGTCATAGTGCTTTCTAGCTTATTTCTTAGACATGTTGTTATTATCTCCATTTCTAGAGCTAGAATGCATGTTTTTGAATCATTTAGATTACTTTTCATTTGAATCTTCCGTTCTTAGGTTGTATTTGTCACTAGAATATGCATAATCTGAGGGTTATTATGTCATTTTTCATACTCCTAGATAGGAAGCAATAGATCGATTTTGGTGATTGCTATGCTTGCTAACCCCTTGTTTTTACTAATGCAATGATTTATTGAAGTGTTGTGTCTCTTAACAGGTACAAAAATCACACACAGAGAAAATAGATGTTATTTCAGGATTACCCACAAGGATTATGTTATTGCACATTTGACAAAAATACATGAAGAAATAAACACACCACAAGTGGCCCAATATGTACGTAGAGAAATCCTTGAGAGAAAATATTTAGTTAAAAAGAGATCCAAAGCTTACATTGAACCTTCAAATGAGTGTAGATCAATAAAACTTCTCTTTGAATTTTTTTTAGCTCTTTGTTACTTATCCAACTTTTAAAACAACTTAAATTTTAATAACACAAGTCTCTAATTTATAGAGGAAATGGGGCAATATTACCATTATTGTATTTCAAAACAAGGGTCAAATCCACTTGAAATTTGCTTGACTCCTTAGGTCGGGAGGATACATGGATGAGAGAGGGATATTTAGCATGGCTAGAATTCTTGGATTGCGTTAGAAATAGGATGGGGGTTTCATGGTGTTCATAGGGTTGGGATGGGTTGATCTTGATGGGCTTAATTAGTGTTAGGATCTATGATAAGCTTAGCATTTTGGTTGATTCTTATGGACTAATAGTGGTATAATTTTGGATTGGGAATGGTAGATGGTGAGTGTGCAACAACCTCATTGATTGATAATGTACTTAAATAATTTTGGACTAATGTGGTCGAATGACTCCACAATCTTAAGATTTGGGTTTAGTCCTTGGAAGAACTTGGTCATAAATTATTTGAATTTTTTAAGATTAGGTGTAGGATTGGGATTGAACGTAAAATTTGTTGGAGAGTTGGGTCTATGGATTTTTGGATAATTGGATAAGGTTTTGGATAAGGGATGAAGATGATGAGGATCTCGTAGAAAGATGAAGGTTGATGCATGGGTGGGGGATAAGATGGGGATATGCATGCAGGATAATATTGAGGTTGGGATATGGATTAAGGATAGGATGGATATATAAATGAGGGATATGATGGATTTCCATTATGAAATGCATCATAGGAGTGACCAATAGACATGCATGTAGGTATGATGGGTTAGCTTTTGTTATCCAATCCTTGGTCACAAGGTGATCTATTGTAGATGGGTGAACAAGGGAATTTTGGGGAAATTTTGCTAGTGATGATGGCATCAAGGAGATTGCTTTTAGACTCATTTTGAGAATAATACTATCATCATCATCATCATCAAGAGATGGAATCTTTGGAGGATGGTCGTGATGAAGGGACTCGTCAAAATAAAACAAATTCATGATGATCATTTGATGATAATGAGAAATGAGACTAGATAAGAAGAATTGTTTAGAAAACAAATGTAATAGATATGAAGAAATGATCTTAGGATTTCTTTCTATATCAAAATATCCTAGGGTTGAGTATGCTAAAATTTAGATTCAAATTTGGATCAAGATTAGAATTGGGATAAAGTTGATTGATTTTGGTTCAATGTCAAGGACTCACATTGCATTATGGTTGGATTGATTGATTGAGTATTTTTTTATTATTTAGGGAAATCATTGCTATAGAAATTCCACATATAGATGCAAATACAATGTAGAGTGAAATGGCTTAGATGCAAAAATATTGAAATGTGGTAGATGCATTGATTATTTGAGTGTTTATTCTGGATTTGATTGTGTGCATATTTTTTCATCAACATTTCAGATCACACTCTATGATCTCTTTATCTTGATGATGGATCATGGAGTGTGATCCGGAACGTCAATGAAAAAATATGCACACAATCAAATCCAGAAGAAACACTCAAATAATTATCATGGATTTTAGAAATCTACTCACTAAGATGCATTGATTTCAAATTCATATGCAATAAAATGTGAAAGGATTTGTCCCAGATACATTATAGGATTTCTAGACCATTTATTTAGGGTGTAGATGTATTGGTTTAAATTTTTTTCTTGTGGGTTGTCTAGGTGAAATCACTAAGTTATGGTGTAGATGTGATTATCTATGATTACAAAGGAATTTTGGACATTTTGGATGGATTAGATGGGGGAAAATTGGATAAGGAGGAAGTTGAATTGGATTAGGAAAAGGAATCATGTTTTTGATTAAAAAAATAGAGTATTTAGATTAAGATGGATTAGATTAGATGTTAGAGAAAATGATTAAGATATATTTAGAGGAAAAGATTTTTTATTAAGTTGGATGAGTTGAATTTGATTAAGGTTGGGTTTGATTATTAGAATGATCTGGACATGGATTTGGATTGGATTGGATTAGGAGATTCAACTTTGGTAATGTTTGAAAATAAATAATTTTACACAAGCATTCAAAGGCATGGATTAAAGGGGTTGCATGTGTTGAAACAATGAAGACACACTAATCAAATTAAAAACATACAATTATTCAAGGGGTTATATCAATCCTTGTAAGTGCACAAATAAATTATCTATCAAAAGATTGGTACATAGAGAGTGTCAAATTACATGGAATCCCTTACCATTAGACGTGTTGAATCCTACCAAAGGAAAATTCTAGTAGGTGTGTCAAAGAAGTGTTCAAAACATTGAAGTATACTAGAACAACTTAAGATTATAACCTATGGTATTCAAAATGCACATGCAATATTCAATATCCAATATGAAGTATAGGGATTAGTAATTTAAAAAAGGAGAATAAAAGATCATGAATACCAAGCCCTATTACACCAAGCCATGGTGGTTGTGCTCAAGGATGGTTGATTTGGTGTTATGTGAGTACCTTTACCAACAACTTAAGTTTGTGTAAGGTCAAGAGATATGATAATGGCTTGGGATAGCATCACATTTATATATTTTTAGTTCTATGGTTAAATGACTAGGATTAACAATGGAGATCAAGGACACAAATTGGTTGTGACCCTTGGGAGGATATGAGGGGGACAAATGTCTTCATTTGATTGGTGATTTAGGAGGAACCTGCGATTGAAGAGGATGTATGGTGGATAAAATCCTTGGAGAGAGTGAAGGAATGAGATGGAAAAGGGGTACTTTGGAGTACCCTGGGGGAATGGGCATGTTCTTGTCCCATGTCACATGTACAAAATGTTAGGAAAATGGTGTATTAACCTTACAATAATAAAGATATACTATTGATAAAAATTTATTGTTGATATGTGAGCATATAGGATTGCAGGGGGGCACCCCCCTGTGGGCTCTAGTCCCTGGCTAGATAGGGGTCTAGGGGCAACATGACTTGGCAAGGGTTTTGGGGGGCATCACCCCTAAAATAAAGTCTTATTTATAATTTATCATTGTGAATCCTAATTGTTTATCATTAGGTCATATATCTAGCATTGGATGTGTTGTGCACTTTGTTTTCCCTAGAAAGAAACCCTATTTTATGCGGGCATTGTATTATGACTAAGTACTTCCAATGTGTTATAAGAGTGACAAATGTTAAGTTGCCTCTAGATCTCTTTTGATGATACTCTTATAAGAAGCTTGCTCTACAAGTATATTGTAATCAATTGTTGATTTCTAAATAATATATTGGACGGCTTTTGAAGTGTGGGGTTTTTCTCTCAAAAAGGATTTCCCCACATAACTCATTGTGTTGTGGTATCCATGTTATTTATGTTTATTGTTGCTAAGTTTTTGTAATTGTTGTAAAGATCTTAAAGTTCTGTATGACCCTCCTCTCAAGGTTATTGTAGGAAGTTTTTCTTCTACCTTAGCTTCCTTACATAAAATTACATCTCATGTATATAAAGGCCAATTATTTGTGTACAAAGCACCCATTTACCTTTGTACACATGAAGATGTGCAAAATTTTAGGGCATTTGACCAAGGTTAGTGTCTACAAGTGAGGAATTTGTGTCTTAATAAAAAGTGCATGGGAAAGAGAAACTAAATAAATAGGTCTATTTATTTAATTTTTTGAAAGGGGATGATAATTTAGTTAATTAAATATTTAATTTTATTTACTAATGCGGACTATAGAAGAAGATTGATTAAATATTTTAGGCTGAAAATGGGATCAAATGACTAGTGACTATATTAATTATATAATAAAATATTATTTATTTACTAAGGAAATAAAAATTGGATAATTAATTAAATAAATAAATATTTATTCAATTAATTAAGGAAATCGTTAGGTAGTTAGGTAGTTGACAATGTGTCAATTTTATGTGGCTATGATTAGTTTGTAGCCAGTTAAAAGTAAATTGATACAACAAAGAGGTAATTTCAAGAACTAGATTCTTCACTCAAGGTTCCTCAAGTTTCTAGATTTTTCTTAATGATATTAAAGATAATTTAGGTTACTTGTGTGACGTAGGTGATTATGAATCCACACACTTCAATGTTTACATCAAGTCTTTTTGTTCCAATGATATCGTTACATTTGTTGATCAGGTTAACCAATTTGACAATGGGTACATTTAGCAGGATCTAGGTGTAGATGAAAGACAATACTATTGGATTACCCTTCCACTATTTCTTATTGCATCTATTAAAGCAAGAGATTTTATTTGGATGTGTTTTGATGATGATTTGTCTACAAATAAGCCGATTGGCTATGTATATTTTTCTCTCTTGTGTGTATTTTGAGTTATTTAAGATTGATCTTGATATACCTAATAGGTACTATTTAAGAGATCATTTTCATGTAGAAAGACAAGTATGATAACCCATGTGATTATGAGTCAAGTGCTTTGTGTGAATGATAAGACTAGTGGGTTTGCATGCATATATGAAATGCGTGAACATTTTCATGTTACAACTAGGAAATGATTATATTATTGGGATTGAAGAGAAGTTTTCATTAGAATTTTTTTCTTATGACAAAATAATGAATCAATTTCATGTTTTCCTATGGCCTTTAGCCATGGGATTTCTTTTTAAGAGTTTAGTTTACATCATATGTACTCAATTATGTACAAATTCATTAATGTGGGATTTTCTATTGTTACTTCCATGTCATTGGCTACATGTGAAAGTCTTGATCCTATGAATTTTTGTTGATTTCCTACCTTTATGTGTATGTGCATACTTGTTTATCTATTTTAGTTTTTTCTCTTATTCATCTCTGGTGTTTTCTTTTGATATTGTCTACTCTTCTAGATTCATTTGGGTTCTTATAGCACAAGGAATGCACAACCACAACCAAGTCTTATGTTTCGGTGCCCTAATAATGATAATCATGTAAGAAATTCTAGTTTATGGCTTCATCTTTGTATCTTCGTGCCAAGCTTTATACTCATGCCCTTGTGTTATTTTTCCTTTCAATCTTATGGTTGTATATAGCTTTGTATTGAATACCCTGGTTATTTGGCTTGTTTCTTAAGTCCTTTGTCTAGTCTTGCGAACTTCATTTCCATTCTAAAGGCGACTAAATATAGGTTTCCATGTATAGTGTCATGGCTTCTCCACATTTCCTCTTTTTTATGGGCTACATCCTAACCTCCCTCTTGTTATACCAGATTCCCTCATGATGTGTCACATCTCTATACCATTTTCATCCACCATCACAGAACCTATCATCACTGCTCTTAATCATGCTACTTATGTACCTACCACTACTTCTCATGCTATGTTTATCCTCATTTCATAACTACATCCATGCCCAAAAATTCCCTCAAGTGTCTTTCCTCTTCTATGCCCCTTTCTCAATCTATCACCTCCTCCATCACTCTCACTTCTCATACCCATTTCTATAGATACCATAGTGGCACTTACCTTTACATTACTAAATGGGGGGGACATTATTCCTTCTACATTTTCCATATCTTTACATTGGAAGCCTCATGCTTTCCCTATGCTAATTGTGTCTTCATTGCCATATCATACTTCTAGAGCTTATATATTGCATCTAATTTGTCATATCTCACTCTTAAAGTTTACATTGGGGGCACCATATCTTCCACTTAATAGTTGAGTTCCTATGTCACATCTTCAAAAATTGGGGAGCATCATATCTTCCCTCGTATTTTGTGCCTATGTTGCCTCATTATACTTGTCAAGCTACCTCTCTTTAGTGGGGGCATCATACCCTTGCTACTCATATTACATGTTGACATTACTTATCCCTTCTACATTGGAGATCATGCCTTGCCTCACTACACCTTGAGATCATATTCCTAAACATGTGTTACATATACGAAAGCATTCCCCTAACTTGACCATTGTGTGATTATGCTCTTGGATGTCACATTGGGAGCATATGCCTATCATAGTGTCCTATACAACATGGGTGTTTCTAGCCATTGAAGGTCAGGATTAACCTTATAACTTGAGATTAATCTCCAACCCATATGACTTATGTACCTTATCTTTCAACGCATTTAATTGCTTATCACACAGTAATTTTTATAGCTACTAGTTCATGTAAATTACATTTTTTAGATTATATTTGCATTTCATATATTGTGTTTCCCTCTATAATTCCTTGTATCTAGTGTATACAACCAATTGTAGCGGATGTGTTGTCACTAAAATTTCTATGTTTTGAGATTTTATGTGGTTAAAAGTACTACATAGATTAATCACTATGTCGAGATAGAGCTCATGCCACAAAACATGCAAGATCCTAACAGGCCACATGGCAATGAGTCATCACATTTTATATAGGTAGAATTTCCTAACACTTCTCTCTCTCATTTCCTAAATTTTATTTCTTAAATAGTTATGAAAGTTTGTACTTTGTGCCTATTTTTCATTTGTGACACGTAAGCTACTCATTGCACATTTTATTTCTATTTTGTAGGTTTATGCATATCAAATAGCCCAAGGATGAACTTACACAAAGATAACCAAGGCTCCATGGACCTACATATCCTTTTATGTCTAAATATTACTATGCATGTTTCTATGTTACATACTTTGAGAGGATTTGTGTGCCTCAAAGTGGGGCCAAATTGTAATAATAACACTTCAATCCATGCACTAAACGGAAAAAAAAAAAAAAAATATTTACTCCAACATCATCATCTTGAGCATTTGCATGATTCTTTGATGTCTTTGGTCCTTTGCATGACTATAAAGTTTATCATTTCTAGGTGTTGATCTACGATACTATGTTCCCTAGTAATTTGACAACCTTCTAAAGATATTCTAATATATTTCCAATCCATTGAAAAAATAAGACAACAAAGAAGCAAGTGAACTAGGAAGCAGAAACACGCTAACAATAGAGGAAAATCTACATGTCAAATGACAAATTCATGTTTGCACAAGTTATCCATATCTGCAAACTTGTCTTGAACAAAAATATTTATGCAGCACACGAAGTAAAATAT
The DNA here is from genome assembly GCA_018584345.1 of Thuja plicata. Lineage (NCBI taxonomy): Eukaryota > Viridiplantae > Streptophyta > Pinopsida > Cupressales > Cupressaceae > Thuja > Thuja plicata. The sequence continues at coordinate 1,385,214 of MU224887.1, forward strand.
AAACAAAAAGGATCTACTTCCAATTGGAAGATAGTCAAGTCTTATAAATACTCACCCTAGAGTCTAGAGCTGATTCTATATATCATATTTAAATTTCCCAATCTAACATTAAATTCTACATCTCTCAATCTCAATTTCTACTTATGTGCGTGCTTTTTAATTGGATTAGACCAGATTAAATTTAAGAAGGATTATTTTCCTTTACAATGAGATATTACTATATCTGTCTTATAATTATAAATGAGTTGTTGTTTTCTTTTATAAAAGTAGCAAAACAAGGATGTTAACCCAATACAAAGACAGGCCAAAGAAGCCACTTGCAACTAATTAGTCAAGAATAGACCATGACAGCAAAGGTCATCACATACCACTTACAAAACACTAGCAGAACAGCTACTTGTGTTGTTAGGACACAATAGGTACTCTGATTTTCTTAGTTTTGTTAAGTATATCTTTAATTTTAAAATTTATTAAAAGAAGCTTCCTCCCAAACTTACCAACCATACTGAGTTAAGCTAAATTTTGTATTGAAATCAATATCTGATAATATTGATTTATCAAGCATTACATACCGACCTTGTATAATTTGGCTAAAAATTCTTGCTAAAGGAATTGTGATTGTAATAACTTTTAACAATTGTCCTTTTCAAATCCTCATTTTGGGGGGGCGGCTTGTATATCAGAACCCAGATAATCAAATTTTAAACAAAATGAGGGAAAAAATCTACAAAATGCTTGTTTTAACAAGCCAAATTTGGCTAGGCTGCTTTAATAATTTAAAAACAAGCTAAATTTGGCATAGCAATCCATTCAGTGATCATTTTTGCATTTAGGATAGGCATTGCTAGTGTTGAACACCACACAAATAAATATAACAAATATATTAAGGAGGCAATGGAGATAAGAAAAACCTCCTGCATATCTCCCATTCCTAATGACCAGTCATCTCCATCCAGATAAATGACCTAAAGTTTGTGGATAAAATGGATGAGCATTATCCATAGAATTGGTAATGAAGTCAATCTTTAATTCAAAATCAAAGCTTCCTGTTCATTTGTGCATATGTGACCTTCACTGGTTTTCTTTAATCTACTCACAAAGATCGTTGTAGCACCCACAATAATCCATCAGGGGAAGGTTAACATATGAGGACCAAGAATACGTCAGATAAAGGTGTCACCATATGATGAGTTACAATGGTAAAAAATATTCTATTTAAACAGAGTTTAAGGGTTCTTCGTATAAGAGCTCTCTCTCCAATGCTCTTAATCAATTATTCTTGAGCCAAAATAGAGTTGCCCTTCCAATCGTAGTTTGAAAGTGTGATGAATTTCACCATGAGACTAAACGCATTAAGAAAAGATATTTTGTGTATAACAATAGGCAAGTGTTCTTATCGTTAAGTTTTGCCAAAAGAAAAAATTATATTTAACAAAATGCCTTTCAGCTGAATTTCACCCATAAAAATCTATTCAAGTAATTGACATTTATTACCATTCTTTGTGATGACATTCAGCATACCCGCTTCAGCTAAACATGAAAAAAATGATCGTGAGTGCTATGACATAAGGACGGGATGAAATTATTTATATGGTGGGTTTTGGAAACAAAGTTTCACATTATATAATGTCTAGATAGATCATATTATCCTCAGATTGAATTTGTTACGCAAGACAAAAGACGATTATGCCCATACGATCCTCATAGCAGCCTAAGAGATGGACCTTGCAAATGTACTTACTGACTGACAACTTGAGAACATACTTCAAGAAAATTGTGTAATTGTTCAGTATAGATATGGGGGAAACTTCGGAAATGGTCAACATGTGGTGAGACCTTCATGTCATAGGCTATGACCTTTCTTCCTGATTTCTTCTGTTCCTTGATGAAGGACTTGATTGATTCTGCCGGTATCACTGTGTCTGCAGTGCTATATATATACAGTTGCGGACAAGGTGGCTGATTGTTGGAGAGTATAGAGGTGACTTCAGCTAGCCTCCTACACAAGCAAATATCTGGCATTAGGATGATTTTATTTTAAGATATTCCATTAACAATTTTTGCACCATTGATGTCCATTACAAGAACTCACCTTTCAACATAAGGAAGCTTAAGTACAACTGAGAAGAATTTCTCTAGCATTGCTAAAAGTGCCACTTCACTGAAAGGTGGATCATTCTGTTCGATTGACTTTATAACATTGGTATCAATTTTTGCTGAATTTTCAACACCATTCTCACTTGCCAAATGCATAAGACGATTAGGCTTTTTCAACAATGCAGCTGCAAATCCTAATGCCCAAACCTGGGATTCAAAGTAGAGTCAGTTCACTGAACAATCATAACAGAGAAGATTGAAATCTGATCATCCTTGATCAGATTTTAATCTCTAGTTGACAGCAAAAACTATGACAAAATGACACATTCCATGACCTCAGAGATGTCTACTTTGGGGAATCGCAGTTTCAATGCTCAAACCTGAGGATTTGGCTCTGGCTCTGGAGCTGAATCAATGACACAGCCTTTGATCTTATCATAGAAATCACCCAGCATCAGAAATTTCTCCAATATAACACCATACCTGTTCTTTCATAAGTCAGAAAAGCAAAAAAGAAGCTGAAAAGTAATTAACCTTATAACCATGTAATGTTAAGTTAATTGAAGTTGTATTCTCAAATATAGACTAAGATGTTAATCCTGGCAGTGGTAAAAACATAGGAAAATCTTATCCCATCCAGAGAACAAACTATATTATTTGGTGGAATGATTATCCACTTTCCTACATGATAAATTGTAAAACATGCTTAAATAAAATAAGTCCCAGGAGTCCCAGACTGTTTCCAGGTCTGATATAACTTACTGCACAGAGAGGAAGCCCCATTCTGGTCCGTGCTCTCCAGAGAATAAACTATATTGTTTGGTGGAATGATTATCCACTTTCCCACATGATAAATTGAAAAACATGCTTAAATAAAATAAGTCCTACCAGTCCCAGACTATTTCCAGGTCTGATGTAGCTTACTGCACAGAGAGGAAACCCCATTCTGGTCTGTGCTGTAGTAGGTAGCCCATAGATTAACCACCGTACTTACAGTCTACAGAAGATATAAACAATTAAGAAACTGATACGCTTTTTAAGTGGACTTGTGAATCAAAAAAGCTGCAAGTAAACCTGTCTTATATCTGTAAGCAGGTTTGAATTTGCAAGAAAACAGTAAAATTCAATTTCTGAAGGAAAACATTTTGAAGTGCTCGGAAATATCTTAAAAGCTGAAGTGAAGAGTATGCCAAACATCCACTCTCTTGAAAAAATTTGCATCTTACATGTGTCTGGCAATATCAAAGAGGCACGATCAAATTGGATCATAAAATCCTTGTTATTGATTTTATGCTGGCAGCACCATACTCATATCTCAACTGTATTTTGCCCACACCTGGTATCAATAACTGGAGCAGTGGCATCCATCAAGATAAAACTGGAGACTTATAGAATCAATCTTCAATGTTTTTTAATAAAAACACCAATTTTGTTGCAAGCCAAATGACTTTCGGGGACAAAATCAAGCAACCAAACCAAACACCTTGAGAATCCAGTTGACAGACTCCCTGCGAGCATTAAGGTTAAGGGTTCAATTCCTGAACTGCTGCAGATAGCCTTGTTTGGTATGCATTCAGGCTCTTTGTGAAGCAGCATAGAGAACAATTCATCGTCCTCAGATGCAAAGAAAGACAGAGACAAGTGAACCTGTTGGGGATTGCCCTAGTTGGCCCCGGATTTGATATGGGAACCATTTTCAAGCACATTAAACACATAGTGTCGAAGCTGGGTGCATAGCTAAGTTATGGCACAGTGTATAGATGCAAACATGGAGTGCACCAGCCTCTCACTATGCCTGTTTTACATGACCAGACCAGCCAAGTCTTACACTCCTGCCAATGATTATTGTGTGACACTTGCCACAAAGTATTTGTGCCAGCTCTTTGCTGAAACGATTTTCCGGACAATCCCATCAATCAAACCCTTGCTATCCCACCTCCCTTCTGGCTAAAAGCCTCCTTTTCCATGAAATCGACCAGTCCATAGGCATGTTATTACAAGTTGCCTGCATTGTTTGCTAGGTTCTTTGCTTTTCAGCGCTTCAAGATTTGAACCCTTGACCTTGGGAAAATAAAATAGATGTAGAGCCATTCAAAATGTTATTTTCTAATCTTGCCTTTTGATCTAGCCCAGGGGTTCTCATGCCTCTAAGCACTGGTATTTTTTGTCAGCCTGGTGTGGCTAGATTCTTTGATTCATTTTGCACTCCCAGCATCTTTTGAATACTTTCATTTTAGTTGAGACCTTTTAAACTCTTTAACATTTCAGGGATTTCTTTTTATTTTCTACTATGCATCAAAGTGCAGTCTGATAGAGGTTTCTAAACAGAAGTAGACACATTCTGAACTGAAAGTCTTTGATTCCAATAGCATTAGAAGCTCAGTGGTAGAGCATTCCAGTAGTGCAAGAGAAGTAAAATGAAAGTTTTGGTCCATGCTTGAAAACTTGGAAATTGTACCAGAGGTCAATAAGAGTTGTAGGTACAGAAGTGCGGCTTTGCTGCCATGGAGAAATAGAATACAATTCATTTTTTGTTAAATTCAATACATGGGCACTGAGAGCTTACTAGTCTCTTTTGACAGCCCTGACAAGAATTTCATCTTTAAGAGATTAACTTAGTAAGTTTACTCCCTGTTTTTCTTCCTCAATTTGTTGTTTTTTATTTCTGTCATTTTTTTGTGTAATTAAGTTGTAGTATTCTCAGAAATATCAGGACCAAATTTGGAAAAATAGATTTGTTACTGAATTCTTGGGTCGACTTTGCAGATGTACCTCTTCAATGCTATATAAGAAATTTCTTAAAGACAGATTTAGTAATACAATTGTATTTGAACACCATTTTGGAGCATCATTTTGAACATTGTATTTGTAATCATCATATGAAATTTTGAATATAATACAAATTTCAGATTTGACATTCATTGATAATATTCACATCAAAAGTTCCAGTGTCAATGCAATCATTGCAATGTGTTTTACTTTACTATTTAGAATTTAGTAGTTTACTTAGTGTGCCAAAGTTTAATTTGGAATTCTTATCCTTACATCTTTCTATAACTAATTTTTCAAGTACTACATAAATATTTGCACCACTCCCCCCACATCCCCCTGCTATCCCCTTGCCATCCCACCACATCCTCAAACTTAAGCCCTTGGTCCCCTTGACCCCAAAACTTGTTCCCCTATTTCCCTGTCCAGGAACTCCTTGGAACTATTCTAAATCAAAGTTTGAAAACTCGGACTCAGCGTGGACTCGGCAGCCCAAAATAGTTAGCAGATTCAAGACTCGGGAAAAACTCAACTAGGACTCAGCAAAGAAGAAAACTGTAATTTTACAAAAAAAAAAAAAAAAGACATCAATGCATTAACAGAATATAAGTCATAATTCAAACATTACACATCATATGATTTTCAAACACTTAATATTTGAAATTTCATCATTCATACTCATAGTTTCAAACTTCCAAACATATAACAGCACCATAAGTTTATAAAAGTTTCCAAAATTACATATCATGATATTGTCCAAATGAGAAAAACAGCCAACTAAAATCTACATCTTCCTCTTTCCTGTCCTAATATAACTCAATTTTTGAGGCCTCGAACTTACTTGGCTCTCTTTTTACTCTTTGATCTCATCTTCTTCAAACCCTACTCCACAATTCAGACTTGTTTTGAGCAGATAGAAATGACTCAAATAAGAAAAAAACCAAAAAAAATCAACTTTTCATCCATTTTGCTGTTTTCAGGCAGCAGCAAGAGTCTTTCATCGGGACTCGCGAATCTCGATATAGGACTCAAGTGAGTCCAAGGCAAAAACTTGCGAGTCCATGGCGAATCGACTTGGTGAGCCGTGAGATTCGCAAGTTGTGGCAAGGCCAGCAAGTCTTCCAACTATGTTCTAAATACTGTGTTGGAGACTGCTTTGACCCCTTGAGTAGAAAAGAGAAATGACATTACAATTGGAGGAATGACATTGTATCTAGGAATGGCGATGTAGAGTGCTTCAATATAGAGGAGGATGTGGGGGAAAGAAAATGCACAAAGACATTGATAATGTCAATAATGAAGGCATAGAGCAGGCTCGTTCAGGGGCAGTCGAGGGCTCATCCTCTTTCTCATAGAGACAAGAGCAAAGGTTGGACTCCTCCGGAAAGGGGGTGGATTAAGGCTAATTTCGATGGTGCCTCTAGGGGTAATCCGGGGCCGTTTGCAGCAGGGTGTGTTCTAAGGGATGAGAAGGGAAATATTCAGATGATTGGAGCAAAAAACCTTTCTGTAGGTACAAACAATGTGGCATAGAGTAAGGCAGGTTTTTTGCGGGGAGATTGGCCAAGAAGATTGGGGTCACGAAGTTGCATTTGGAAGGAGACTCACATATTATAATTAATGGGATAGCAAAAGGTGAAATGGGGTCTTGGCACTTGAACAAACTTACTAGAAGAATAAGAGCTATCTTGGAATCCTTTGAAGAATACAAAATCTCACATTTTGAGAGAAGACAATGAGATTGCAGACAAACTTTTTAATCTTGGGGTGGATTTACTTGATCAAAACAAAGAAGAGATGATTGAAGACTTTAGGAGTCTTCAAATTTAAAAAGTCAAGGTAAGTTAATTTTTAAATCAAAAGTGCTTTAGCGGATCGCTAGATGGGTTCTAAGGCAGCGGGTGGGGCCTACATTTTTAAGGGAAGATTTAGCTATGATGATTTGGTGAGGAAAGCATGGGAGGTTTGGGTGATGATTAGGCCCCCACGTCATTGGCGGAAGGGAGAGTGACGTTGCAGAGGAAGGAACAATCTAGAAGGGGCCAGTTTCATATTTATTCTCTACAGAATAGTTGGAAAACGACAATGGGGTGGAGACTGGTGATAGTGACAGAGAGGTATAATGGAGGCCAACTTTTCGCTCAACTTCCCTAATCAGCTGCCAAATTTTAGAGGAGAAATCTCTAATCGTCGGCTGGGTATTGTGTCTAAAATTGATGGTGAGAGGTTCGTTGCCTACGTGAGGAAGATATTTGGGCATGAATATAGGATTTTCGGCCACGAAATAACCTAAATATTTCTTCCATGTTCTGTGCATGGGCGATTCAGTTTGGGGTGAGTAGAAAGGAGGTAATGAGAGTTGTGAGACTCTGTGTTAAACCGGAATGGTGTGGTGGTTTTATCACATGGCTGGGTAGGGCTGAGCCAGGGGTGGGCCTAACAACTAGTGATGATTCTTGGCGTTTGGTGAATGGGGAAAACAAAGATTTTTCAGTCGTTCCTAGTTTGGGGGTCGTTGACACCGAAAGAGCAGAGGATTGCGAGTGCAAGGAAAGGATGGGAGGAGTTGTTTCTAGTCAACCACGAGGAGGCAATGAAGCTACTGGAGGAGCGAAGGAGAAAGATGAAGTGCACTCCGAGGAAGTCGGAAGCCAAGCTTAAGGCGGAGGGAGGTGAATGTGGCCCGGCCAAACCAGTCTTGGCAAGGAAGAAGGGGAAGGTGAACATGGTAGGAGGTACATGTTGTGAGGTTTTCACACCATCGCCCCATTGCAAATGGGGAGCCCCTCTTTTGCTTTGGTAGTAGGAGTAGTGGCCTAAGGTAGTCTTTGTTGGTAGCAATTTTCAAGTCCCTAGGTCCGGCAAGTGAGGTTTGAGTGATATTGGCCTGCTGGGAAGTCATGTCTGTCTGGGATATGGGCGAGAGCTAAGTTAAGTTTGTCATGGAGATGGAGTCGAAACCAGGTGATTTGTGATAAAACGAGTTAAAACCCTTTGAGAATCTTTTTGCCAGCTTCAGTTCAACCTTAGAAAGCCATGATGGATTGTGGGAGGTAACCCTATTGAAGGCTTGCCGAATCCTGAATTTGGCTAAGTCTGGAATTTTTCGAAAACCCCCAAAATCTAGAATCTGCATCTTAACTTCTATGAAGTTGGAACCTATCTCAAACATCCTGAAAGTATTTATACAAATATAACTTAAATTATAAGACTTATACTTAAATGCTATATTTGTATAAATCCTCTCGCCCATGAACTGAAAAATGGCAAAGTACAGACTACCCTGTCCCATGCCAGGTTGGATTCCGACCTCCTACAGGACAGATTTTGTCCTATGACCTCCTGATTTCCACCCCCTTGTTTCAAGCATGAATTAATGGATTTTGGCCAAGGGAAGAAAGTTTGATTGACAAAGAATGATAAGCAATTTTTTTGACCAAGCAAGTTGGTGTTTGAAGGAGAGCGAGGAGCAAGGTAAAGCTTGTCCTACACCTGGTCAGAATATGACTAGGGATAGGACACAAATTGTCCCATAGGCCTCAAAATTTTGCCCTCCCTCCAAGCAGCAAAACTTGATCCAATCGTGAATAAGAGTGATTTTGGAGTGAGAACGATGAAGGAAACCAACTAAGGCATAAAGGGAAAAGGGCCTATGGCATGGCGGAAATTCACCTCCTATGGGACAGATTTTGTCCCATAGCCATCAAATTTCCGCCATGTAATCAAGGGGTTTGTTTAGTCACCATAAGACTCTGGAGGTTGGAAATGATGAAAGCAAAGAAAATCCATGAAAGGGATCAAGTATGACTTGCCTCTAGCTGGGCGGAATTTAGCCCCTCATGGGATGGAATTTGTCTCATACACTTAGATTTCCGCCCCTTTTTTGTGGGCAGTTAAACGATGGCAATCATCAAACTTGTGGAGAAAAAGGAGTGTATTCACCTTGGGGGTAATTGAGTTGATGTTTGGAGGACTTGGAGTGGGAAAGTTTAAAGTCTTAATGACTTTAGAGCACCAAATGGAAGTATGTCCCATGACTGGTCGGAATCCAACCAGTCATAGGACACAATTTGTCTTATAAGCCTCTGAATTCCGCCCCTCCCTAGTGACTTGAGTTAGATTCCTTAGCCATGGTGATAGTATTTGAGGAAGGTTTTAAGAACATTTGAGGTTGGGAGACCAAGTCTAGGCATGATGAACTTGGGCGGAATTGTCCCATCCATGGGACAATCCCGCCATATATTCTTGGCTCCCACTCCTTCCCCCTTTGGTCACAAAACTCAAAACCAAATCAAGTCGGCCCCTTTCCATGATGCATTCCCCAATGAACAAGCAATGAAATTCCATGCAAAACAAGTATAATTCAGGTCGGCTCCTCCCCTTGGGCATATCATCCAAAGAAATAACAAGTCAGCCTAGGAGTTGGGAGGAGTGCGAACTATATAAGAGGAGGGAGATTTTGGATCATTTGTACACCCAACTACATGTGAATTTCCTGCAACAAGCACTGCAGATCAAAGTGATATCAAACTCGAATTAGGAAACAAGTCAAGCTTAGAGGGGTGCTCTTTTAGTCCATTTCCCTAGCATTTCAATTGATGGAATGAATTGACATAATTGTAAGGAGCAGCAGCTGGCATTCATTTCAATCTCAGAATCCAATTGGAGAAAGCTACAGGTCTGATTAGAATCAGTTTTCTTTCCAAATGCTAGAGCGAAGTGAAGGGTTGGGCTAAGATATTAGATATGATGTGTTTTCCAAACAAGATCTCCATCCCCTTCCACATTGGTTCTCAGTTTTCAATCATTAAAGGTGTCAAATATAAAGCATAATCAGACTTCTAAACTTGTCATAATCTGAGAATGGAAATAATCATGGCTAATGATTTGGGTGTTTGAAATCTTTAAATCTTATAAGAGTAATTATGTGGTAGGAAAATTGCGTAGAAATCTGGAAATGGAGTTACAAATGGAAGTTTGGATTAACTTTATGAGACTTGACCAAGGAATTCAATCTAAAATCTCCTCTTCTCAGTATTATAGCATCTTGGACAAGGATAAATAAGACATGTTTTGGTATATTTTGTAGGCTAAGGGAGATGTTTGAAGCTTCAAGTGGATGCTCCAAGCTCAAGTTCAAAGATCTCAAGTGGGAAGGAAGTTCGCACCAAGTTACCAAAGGACAAGGTCAAGGCATTGAAAGGGACATCGAGATACAAGTTGAATCAAGTTCGAATCATGGCAAAGAGAAAGAACAAAGATGGAGAAGAGTAGAGAAGAAGCAATTTGGGAATATGCCATCATGTTGGAAAGTTGGGCAGTGTTGAGTATCAAGAGATATTTTCTCTTCACAAAGATTAATCAGAGCTACATGATAGGGATGATGAGGTGGCAATTGGGTGTCTTCTCCAATCAGAAAATCAAATTTCCAATTTCAAGCACAAGCAATCACAGCATGCCAAGTGTCCTATTTTCTCATTGGTTGAAAAATCATTGTAATTTTCTTATTGGCCCATGATTTGGTGCTCTCACGTAATTGGTTGAAAATTTGGCAACCCTAATTAGGGTTTATGGGATTGAATCTTGGCCCTTGATTTCAAATGAAACTTGGCCCTTCGTTGTAATTGGACATCTATAAAAGGCCAAGACCTTCTCATTTGTAAGGGGTTAGCTAGCTAGTTAGAGAGAGAGAGAGAGAAGCTAGAGAGCTTGTAGGAGATTAGAGTAGGTTAGCCAAGGGAGACTTGATCAAATTGTTGTTATCATACTACCAAAATTATTCCTTCTTTCATTGTTGGCTTTCATGATGAATGTATGTGACGTTTGGAGTATTGCATGGTTTCTTCAATCTTTCACTAGGAGTAGATTTCATTTCATGTCGTTAGAAGTAGCTTAGTTGAATGAAAGCAGTTGTGAATGTTTGCTTGTTTGACTCAAATATAAACTAGGCCACTAGCCCTCTTGCTAATTGTAAGGGTGCCTTGTGTGGTAAGCTAGTAATTGCTCTTAACTTCAATTAATGTTCAATCTTTAGTTTACATCCATTGATGGGATTGGAGAGGAGATATTGATTTGAAAACCATTTGAGTATTCCTTAGAAGCTTGCACTGGGTGGGCGGAAGTCGTTGATAAAGCTGCATCTAGTAGAGCCTAAGTCCATCCATGATTCCTTGCATTCCTAGTTAGAAGTAGAAGTAGAAGTTAAGCTTAAGTTTAAGTTGAAGTTGAAGAGTTGAAAGAGCAAAACTATATTTTCATTGCACATTGTGAAGCTAAATCATTAGAAGTACAAGAGTTGATATCCATTGAATGAACAATGTAAGTCCCCTAAGTGATTACCAGCAAATCACATTATTTCACTGAGCAAGTATCCACAATAGAAAGAACCTTGAAGTCATTTCATGATCTTACTTTGCAAGCTTAGCATGAGAGATGACCTTATATCAAGAGAGGGTTGAATAATTGGTGTTTCACTTTGAAACGTTCAGTATTTGATTCTGCATGTTGTAGTCGAACAAAACTCACATCAATAGAAATTGGCGCTAGGAGGGCGAGCAAAGTTCGTTCGTGGAATTGTCAACAAGAGTGAGCTTTCAAGTTATATTTGAGATAGAAGATCTCTTCAAAAAGTGAAAAACTCAAGAAAAAAGCAAAAAACAAAAAATCCAAAAGGAAAGGTTTTTCAATGGATAGGTGGGTGGATGTTCTTCCTATTTGGTTTGATTTGAACAAGAGGCTGCATCCACTTGGATTATCTCAGCTTGCAGCATCAGAGCAGTGTAGGATACATGGTACTACAGAGCATGAGGAGATGCATTGTTTGATTTTCCTTTTGAGGGTGGATTTGGCATTACGAAGGAGAATTTCTTTTTTTAGAAATGTATAAGTCAGTGGTGCTTGTGAGTTTAGAGTCAGAGTTCCTTGAGTTCAAAGAGGATATCAATAGGAAACCAAGAAGTGGATATGAAGGACATTTTTGGTGTAGTGTGCATAGCCTCTCACATTCAGAATCTGCTTTCCCATCATGTCAAGACACCATCGACTTAATCAAGGTTTCAAATGGGTTGGTATGAGGAAATATCATCGGAAGGTGGTAAGGATTTCTTTCAGCTTTCAAGCTGGGCACCAAAGAATGAAGAGGACACCTATCGCTAAAGTTGGGAACCAAAGGATGAAGAAGAATGTGAGTTGCATCATGAAAGCATGGTTGAGTTTAATGATCAAGATAATGAAGTGGAAGATCAACTTTCGTATATTACATCACAAGGAGAAGAAGTTGATAAGAAAATCAAGGAAGCAATTGGTTTCGTCCAAGAGAAAGGATAATAGGCAAAGGTCAACATGTGGAAGAACTTGAAGAATTGCAAATGGATCATCACAAGGTGGAAGAAGAGGAAATCTTTGGTGAGCTTTCATGCATAATTCAAGAGGTGGTCCTTGAGGATAGGTTGCGAGAAGTTTCAAATATCCTTGAAGAGGAAGACAGTCAAGTGGATGAGTTGAACAAGGAATTACAATATATCACAGATGAATCCAAGTATGAGGAAAATTTTGATAAAGCATTCCAGGACATCATTACCACCATATTCTTTGGGGGGGTGCTTAAGGATCTTATGGAAGAAATACAAATGGATTCATTGCCAAAGGCATCCCAAGACAGACAAGTTGTTGCAAGTGGCATGATTCACCATCAACTTCGACCGCCAAAGTCATCGCCACTTGAGATTGAATTCAATGATCAACTTGTGGAGATGTTTGATGATCCTCCTTTCAGTTTTGAAGATTCCAGGTTTGATGAGGTTCTACATGAAGAATTGCAAGATGTTCCTATAGAAAAATCTACATGCAACCCCATGGAAGAAGAAAATGAAGAACAATTTGGGTTGGTGGTATAATCGGATATTGCATTTGAACAGCTTGGGGAAATATTTGAGGGAGAGCTCATCAAGGAATCCTTGATTTTTGAAGATACACTTACAAAGACTCACAGGGATGCGTGATTCATGTTGCACAAGGGCAGGCCTCCAAAAGAAGTATTCCAAGGCCTTGATTTCAAGATTGATCTTGCCTTGATTGCAAATGAGTTCCATGTTGATGCCAGTGGGAGGATCCATCACCAACTTCGGCCTCCTGAAGCTGTGGAGAATTTCCAAGTTCCATTCAAACAAGAACCCTACCAGGTCGTATCTTTCCCTGCTTTTAATGTTGAAAGTCATGAAAGTTATTATTTTGATTATGGTAATCTAGGAAAGACAACTTGCATTTGGATTGACCATGGTCCTAATAAATTACCTCAATTGTTGATCTTGCATGATATGTTTTCTAAATTCGAAAAATGGGGTAGTAAAATTTTTCTAAGAGTACAAGGATAAATTCGCAAGATTGAGAACTATCACCCAGACCTCTTGAATGCCCTGAGGAACCATGTTCGGTCAAGCATGTATATAAGCCTTTTAAGTGTTGTCCCTTTAGAGTCTTGTACATAATTAGAGTAGGTTTGTCTAGGACCATTTGGCTCAAGAGGGTTAGAGTGGCTTTCCCTTTCTGTAGGTCAGTTTAGTTTTCTTAGGGAGCCCGGAGAATAATTTGCCTTGAGTCAGTTGACTTGAAATTTGTTTGAGTGGCTTAGTCGGTTAGTGTTTAGTTCGCCTTAGTGAGTCATTTTGTAGGTTTGCCTTAAGTCGTTTGACCCAGGTGGTCTGCTTTAGTATAGGTGCTTGCTTTGGTTAGTTTAGTTTAGAGGGATCCAAAATTTGAGAGAAATGCGACGGTCATACAACACACTCTGGTGTTCTCCCAATGAATTTGTTTGGTTTATTTCTTGGATATCTCTTTATGAGGTTCCTTTGAATTGGAGATTGCTCCTAATAACCTTATCTTGCGAAAAGGATTTGTCCTAAATTTGGACTGGGTCATGGTTGTGTTTTGAGTATCCGACTCATTCGATTACTACATTTTACTCAAACTTAATTGCTTTGAGTTATTTGGGAGTTCTCAAAGTGAAGTTGAACTTAGCGAAAATCATACACCTACTTCAACGCCATTGTGGTTTTCCAAACCCTCCACAAGCTTCACTGCTAGTAAGCCAAAAGATGAAAAAAGAAAAAAAAGGGAATATCATAAGAAAAGAGTAAAAAGAAAATGGAAAATGAGAAAAGAAAAGAAAAGGCAAATTGGCTTAGGGCGTGCAAACACCTCTACCGGTGTTATCAAAAGAAAATACTAAAGATAGAGCAATGTTTGTGGTTGACCACAACGATAACCTCGTCAGGGCTATGGATGCCTGACTAGCAGCGAGGCTCTATCCAGGATGCTTTTGGAGTAAGGATATCGAAATAGCTAAGTCCGATGGATCCAAGAGGCTTTCTAAGGTTCTTGTTGAGCGGGAAATAAATCACTTGCACACACATAGGTAATCGAGGATGAGGGCTCTTAGCTCAATTCATGGTTTCTTCCATTTTGAGTGCATTTCCTAGTTGTTTGATAGGCGAAAGTGGAATTGATCAAAGGTTCTTGGTTCCAAACGAGAGTTATCCTTGAAATGTTCAGGAACATTTATTTGGGGGATGCTAGATGTTGTGAGGTTTTCACACCATCGCCCCATTGCAAATGGGGACCCCCTCTTTTGCTTTGGTAGTAGGAGTAGCAGTCTTAGGTAGCCTTTGTTGGTGGCAATTTTTGAGTCCAAGTGAGGTTTGAGTGATTTTGGCCTGCTGGGAAGTCATGTTTGTTTAGGATATGGGCAAGAGCTAAGTTAATTTTGGCATGGAGATGGAGTCGAAACCAGGTCATTTGTGATAAAAAAACGAGTTAAAACCCATTGAGAATCCTTTTGCCAGCTTCAGTTCGACCTTAGAAAGTCATGATGGATTGTGGGAGGTAACCCTGTTGAAGGACGAGTTAAAACCCATTGAGAATCCTTTTGCCAGCTTCAGTTCGACCTTAGAAAGTCATGATGGATTGTGAGAGGTAACCCTGTTGAAGGCTTGCTGAATCCTGAATTTGGCTATCTGGAATTTTTCGAAAACCCCCAAAATCTAGAATCTACATCTTAACTGTTATGAAACTAGAACCTATCTCAAACATCTTGAAAGTATTTATACAAATATAACTTAAAGTATAAGTCTGATTAAATATATCAGACTTATACTTAGATGTTATATTTGTATAAATCCTCTCGCCCCTGAACTGAAAAATGGCTAAGTACAGACTACCCTCTCCCATACCAGGTCGGATTCCGACCTCCTACAAGACGGATTTTGTCCTATGGGCTTGAGATGTAGATTGCTAGACTTTGACTTTCTAGTCTTGTCTATTTGGCGAGAGAAGGGATGGAGCAATTAGGAAGGGAAAACTGATCAGGTTTAACAGGCTTGTCCATGACAAGTAGCCTTGTCCAATGACTGGTCGGAGTCCGACCAGTCATAGGACAGATTTTGTCCTTAGATCCTCATTTTCCCACCATGGATTGGTGTGCTTGTTTGGTCAATGTTGGAGTTGGAAGGAGGAATTCAGTCATGAGTAATGTCAAGAGGACGAGTTAAGCAAGCAAGGTGGTGGACGGAATTTTGTCTCTCATGGGACAGAATTTGTCCCATAACCTTAGGATTTCCGCCCCTTGTGGAGACAAGTTGAACGAGGACAATCACCCAAGTTGTGAGGAAATTGGAGCATACATTTGAAGAGGAAGATAGTCATGGTGTTTGGTGAAGGACTTGGCGTGGAGAAGATTGTAGTTTTAGGGACTTAGAACATGAAAAGGAAGCATGTCCCATGACTGGTCGAAATCCGACCAATCATAGGACAAAATTTGTCCCAAGACACCCTAATCTCTGCCATGAGTCGGAAGTCATCCACGGG
This sequence comes from Thuja plicata, assembly GCA_018584345.1. NCBI lineage: Eukaryota > Viridiplantae > Streptophyta > Pinopsida > Cupressales > Cupressaceae > Thuja > Thuja plicata. The sequence continues at coordinate 1,400,940 of MU224887.1, forward strand.
CTGTTTCAAAGTTGAGGAGGTAAGTTTGCATGTCAATGATACTTAGTGTGGGCAAATGGAGCAAGATGGCATGGGCGGAATCTAGCCCTTCATGGAACAGAATTTGTCCCATAACCCTCTGAATTTCGCCCCCTTTGTGTGGATAGTTAAGTGACGGCAATCATCTAATTGATGGAGGAGATGAAGTGCATTTGAAGGGGAGAATAGTCATGTTGATGTTTGGAAGACTTGGAGTAGAAAAGATTGAAGTCTTAATGACTTTAGAGCATCAAGTGGAAGTCTGTCCCATGACTGGTCGGAATCCGACCAGTCATAGGACACATTTTGTCCTATAGGCTTCAAAATTCCGCCCCCATTTTGAGCTTGGAGAAGAGATCCTTGGGGCATGGCGAGGTGTTTGGAGAAAGTTCCAAGCAATTCCAATCTTTGGGAGGTAAGTTTTAGGCATGATCATCTTGGGCGGAATTGTCCCATCCATGGGACAATCCCGCCATGTAATCTTGGCGCCCATTCCTCCTTTCGAAATTCAATGCAAACCAACAATACAAGTCCAGTCAAGTCCAGTCGGCCCTCATCCATGGTGTATTCCCCATGGTGTATTCCCCAATAAACAGCAGCGAAAATTTAATGCAAAGCAAGTTGGCTTGGGGGTTTAAGGGAGTTAAATTTATTTGTTTTCATCATTCAAAGCAAGCCAAGTCGGCCTAGGGAGTAAATGGATGTGCGAAGGTATAAAGGGGGGGAGATTTAGATCATTTGTACACTCGAGAGCATGCAAATTTCCTCCAACAAGCAGTGCAGATCGGTATTATTGCAGATTTGGATTAGGAAGCAAGCAAACTTGGAGGAGTGTTCTTGTAGCCCATCTTCCTAGCATTTGGTAGAATCACTTGGCATAGCTATAAGGAGAAGGTGGCAATTGGTATTCATCACCAAATCTCAGAATTCTGGGAAAGTTACAGGTCTGATTGGAATCAATTTTCTTTCCAAATGATAGAGATTATGGGGGAATGTGATAGGATATTAGATAGGATGTGATTTCCAAACAAAATCTCATTCCCCACCATCCTTCGTTTTCATGTCATTAAAGATGTTAAACTTATAGCATAATCAGATTTTTTAAAATCTTGTCATATTTTGAGAAGTAATGATAATCATGACTAATGGTTTGAGTGTTTGGAATCTTTTAATCTTCTAAGGGTGATTATGTGAAAGGAAAGTTGCATTAGAGATTTGGAAAATAAGATTGTAATCAAGAATTGGATAACTTTATAGGACTCAATCATAAAATTCAATCTAAAATTTCCTCTTCTCTGTATTGTAGCACCTTGGACAACGACAAGTAAGACATGTTTTGGTATATTTTGCAGGCTAAGGGAGATGTTCAAAGCTTCAAGTGGATGCTCCAAGCTCAAGCTCGAGGACTTCAAGTGAGAAGGAAAGCAATCAAGGGAAAGGTGGATATGAAGGAGAAAGGGCTGAATTGAGATTCATTTTTTGAACAACTTAGAAAATCAGAGCGTTGCCAATATACATATCCTCTATCATCACAGCTTCAAGTAGATGCTCCAAGCTCAAGTTCAAAGATCTCAAGTGGAAAGGAAGTTCACATCAAGTTACCAGAGGACAAGGTCAAAGCATCGAAAGAAACATCAAGATACAAGTATGAACAAGTTCAAGACATCACAATGAGAAAATTTACATGGACAAAGATGGAGAGGATTCGAAGGATGAAGCGATTTGGGAATATGAACCATCACGATCATCCTCAAGGATTTGACAGTTTCGAAAGAGTTAATCGAAGTTAGAAAGGTTATCAAAAGATATTTTTCCTTCATCAAGAGTTACTTTCTAACAATCGAGCAAGAAAAATTTGCAGTTTTAACAGATACATTCCACAAGCCAGGATTCAAAGTACATTATTCTAAGGAGATTTATAGGATAAGGATGATGAGATGGAGCCTGATTATCCTCTCCAATCAGAAAATTACAGATTCAAGCACAACCAATCACATTATGCCAAGTGTCCTATTTTCTTATTGGTTGGAAAGATCATTGTAATTTTCTTATTGGCCCATGATTTGGTGCCCTCATGTAATTGGTTGAAAATTTGGCAACCCTAATTAGGGTTTATGGGATTGAATCTTGGCCCTTGATTTCAAATGAATCTTGGCCCTTCGTTGTAATTGGACATCTATAAAAGGCCAAGGCCTTCTCATTTGTAAATGGGTTAGCTAGTTAGACAATTAGATAGGAAGAGTAGTGGAGTTAGAAACTAGAGAGCTAGTAGGAGATTAGAGTAGGTTAGCCAAGGGAGACTTGATCAAATTGTTGTTATCATTATAACAAAATTATTCCTTCTTTCATTGTTGGCTTTCATGGTGAATGTATGTGACATTTGGAGTATTGCATGGTTTCTTCAATCTCTTACTTGGAGTAGATTTCATTTCATGTTGTTAGAAGTAGCTTAGTTGGATGAAAGCAATTGTGGATGTTTGTTTGTTTGACTCGAATATAAACTAGGCCACTAGCCCTCTTGCTGATTGTAAGGGCGCCTTGTGTGGTCAGCTAGTGATTTATCTTAACTTCAATTGATATTCAATCTTTAGTTTGCATCCATTGATGGGATTGGAGAGAAGATATTAATTTGAAAACCATTCGAGTATTCCTTAGAAGCTTGCACTAGGTGGGTGGAAGTTGTTGATAAAGCCGCATCTAATAGAGTCCAAGTCATCCATACTTCCTTGCATTCGTAGTTAGAAGTAGAGGTAGCAATAGAAGTTAAGTTTAAGTTTAAGTTTAAGTTGAAGTGGAAAGTTGGAAAGTCAAACTACATTTTCATTGCACATTGTGAAGCCAAATCTTTAGAAGTGCAAGTAAGTTGATATCCATTAAATGAATAGTGTAAGTCCCCCTAACTGATTACCAGCAAATCACATTATTTCACTTAGCGAGTGTCCACAATAGAAAGAGCCTTGAAGTCATTTCATGATCTTACGTTGCAAGCTTAGCATGAGAGATGACCTTATATCAAGAGAGGATTGAGTATTTTCTATTTCATCTTGGAATACTAAGTGTTTGATTCTGCATGTTGTAGTGGAACAAAACTCACATCAACAGCTCCCTTTGAATCTTAATTCCTCTTTTTAGAAGAAACTTTTCACCAAACAATCTGCAATGTTTCCAATTATCAATCCTATGACAACAAACTGAGACTCCGTTCTTTAGTCTGCATGACTTCCCCGCAAAATGCATCAAATTTTTTCTCCCCTTAACTGCAATCTCTCAGTATGCTCCTCAATCCATCCTGGAAACATTTAGAGAGATTAGTAATAGTTCATAGAATCAACCTAAAACGAAGGGAAATACCAATGCTAGAAGCATACATAATTCACTATTCTAATGTATGAATCACATAAAAATTCATGAATATTAAATACTTATCTCTTTAATTGTCTAATTTCTCTCACAATCCATCAATTTTAACACAAACGCAGGCCACAAGACTTTGCATGAACACCTTTGAATGATCATAGTCATGCATATACTTCCCACGGCACAGATGATCCTATAATCATAAATCGATCATGCACTTGACTGAACATGAAATGATCCTGAAGCATATTTCATACACATTACAAAAGATACAAACTTATGCTTCAGGAATGAAAGAAATCACAGATTACTCCAAATGCAGAGTTCTTCCCGCTACAGAGAAAAATCTCAACACTACATTCTGTCAATGCACCATAATCCCATAATATTCTGCCTAAAGAATCACCAACACCCACGGGGCTCTCCAGTCGATGCTAAAACACCGTCTGAATAGACTTTTTCCCAATAACACAAAGGGACACAAGCGTTACAACACAGCAAATTGACAGCAGATAGGATGCCAAGATACTCAAGGGGAACACGATAACAGATATATTTCTACAATGATAATAATGCACACACTTCCTTGAATCATAACAGCACACAATGAATTCTGACTAAACATCACACCGCCCAGAAAGACGATAACGACAAGTAGCCAAACACCTGACTCGGCATGGCCAGTGAAAGACGTTACACCACAAAACTCACGACGTATTTCCGATATCGTCCAAGTGTCGATAGCAGTTACAAACGGCGATGACAAGGAACCTCCAGTGATGCCACCTCATCAACACAATCACAAAGGGAAAACTATAAGTCACGAACGGCAATACCTCAAAAGATCGATTAATAAAGACACTTATATGAAATCTTAGAAACGTTGGACGATGGAGGAAACACAAAACATGAACCGTCTACAGAAAACATAGACCCATATATAACGTCAGTAGAAAGGAACTAAGAGAAAATGAGGAGCAGAACAATGAAGTCGCTCGAGCCTAACATAGAAAGAAGAAACGATCCAGCATCATGAAACTGAGAAGGCTTGAGATCAGATTTAGTTTGCACAACCATCGCAAGTAGGAATGATCTTTGTTGCAACTATCAGAACAACAATCAACAAATACATATTGCCTATAAAATACTCGTTACAAACTGCAACGGATACACGAACTAATGGACAAGAGAAACTCCCTTATTTGTTGTTATCCAACCTGCTCTGATACCATGTTAATGTTTTTCTCGGAATAAGGATAAACAACAATAAAAAAAATTAAGAATGCTAAGACACAACAATTTATCCTGGGAAAACCCCCCAACTTGAGGGGAAAAACCTAGCCACACCAAAAAATATCTCTTTTATTAAGTAATAGAGGTCTGAGTACAATGCTTCTAATTGAACTCAAAACTCATCACACAAAGCAATGATATAAATCTAGAAATGAGAGACTCTTCATATCATAACCGAAAGTCTCTTCATTTTCCAAATATTTTCCAAATGAGTGTCTCTTCATATTTCCAAACGCATGTCTCTTCATACTCTCAAACGCATGTCTCTTCATATTTCCACCATGCAAATAATCAGGATATCTCCTACAACTACAAAGATCAACACTAAGAATGCATCAACACTAAGAATGTTGTCTATGTTATAACAAACAACACTAAAATTACGAAATAGCTTATTCAATAGTGGAAGGTACATATAGGCATATTTTTCGGGCACCATGTATTGTCTACTCTCTCAACTTGATATTGCAAAAGATTCGCATAGAGATCTAGTGGGACAAAGAAATTTGCATGGAGGTTGAAGAGATTCAAATGTTTGTGACAAATCGTCATAAGTCACAAGTCATCTTCAAGACCTTCTCCAACTTGGAGGTGTTAAAGTTAATTATATTTTAATTTTTTATATGTAAACTATTTTTCTTTTTTAACACTAGGTTAGGTTGTGAATATGTCATTCACATCATACAAAATTGTATTGAGATGACTATGAAAATACAAGAGCCATTAATCACCACAACCATCAACACTCTTTGGAGTGTAAGGAGGCAATCAAATACAAAGAGCGCCCAAAAAGTCAGAACACTAAGCCTAAATAATGATTGGTGACCTCATGTGGAATATGTTTTGAGTTTCAATAATCCCATCGTGAGTATGATTAGATATGCCTATATAAATCAACTATGCTTAAGTGAAATGTATGATGACACGGACTCCACGGTTGAAAAAACAATGACCATAGAAAAAGCCAAGGAGCATGACCAAACAAAAGCATTTTTCAAAAAAGTGCAAGAGATCATTGTTCTCTATTGAAACAAGAGGATCATTCCTTTCATCTCCTGGTATTTACTATGTCCCTAAAATATCATAGCACAACAATACTTTCCTTGCCAAGGAGGGTTGCACCATATACGAATGACGACTTGTGAAGACTCTATTCACATCACTGTAATCTCCCCTTCCTAATTTGCCCTAGAATGACAATTGCAACAAATTAGGGTTAGGGTTACATTTTACCAACTAAAATATCTCTTTAAATAATGTGATCCTAGATTTGAATCCTGCAATCAGAACACAAGAAATATATATTTCCAATTATTAGGATTACACAAAATCATGTTACATTATAATAGCAATGATATTATTCAATTACATTAGGGTTTGAAGGAAGAAACATGATAGGTTCGCCATAAGCCATTTCTTCACAAAGCCCAAGAGTGGATGTCTACCAGAGCCCTCTTTGCTTACTTAGTGGGTTGCTTATACCTACTTTCCCTATCAATGTCTCATCCTCCTAAATACAAGTGCCATAATTGCGGAGTTGGGCACAGGTTATTAGGGGGTTTCTTGGTTCTATATAAGTGGCCTCTTGTCCCTATGAGCTAGTTATAAAGTCAACTCTAGTTACATAACCCTCTTATAACTCTCCTCTTACACACCAGGCCCTTCCTACAAGATGGGTTTTAGATAGTCAGACATATCATATATGTTAAAGTAAGTATGTAATGTTTCAATAATGGTCATTCAGTTAGGATCTTTCCTTTCTGTAGTTAGTTCTTATTTAGAATGTTTCTTTTTTGTCTTTCATTTTTGTTTTAGAAACTCTACATGCAATCTCTATTTAAGGAGTATTCCTGTCCTTAGTTTATTATTGAATATCAATCGATTTTCATTTCATTGCAACAAAGCAGGTTAAGTTTTTTGAAGAAAATTTGTGTATCTACCTCAAGTTTTTTTCCAGAATTTTTTTTCGTGGTTTGTTGTTGGAAATCACCAAAAGATTCATTCATGCAAGGGTTTCCAACAAGGAAAATAGCAGAAAGCTTTTTCAAAGGTGTTTTTGGCAGAGTTTTTTGCAGACATTGTCGAGAGTTTTTGTTCGTGCAGCATTTGAAGCATTTCATGGAGCGTTTTGGTTTTTTTCCATAAAAGAATCATGGTGGGATTTCTGATTTTTTCCCAAAAAAATCATGATGGGTTTTCTGATTTTTTTCACAAAATACCATGATGGGTTTTCTAGTTTTTTTTTTCAAAAAAAATCATGATGGGTTTTCTTATTCTTTTCCACAAATATTCATGATGGGTTTTCTGATTTTTCCCCAAAAAAAACATGATGGGTTCTCTGATTTTTTTTCAAAAAAAAAATCAAGATGGGTTTTCCAATACTTTTCCACAAGAAACGACGATGGGTTTTCTAATTTTCTTCTACAAAAAATCACGATGGGTTTTCTGATTTTTTTCCACAAAAAATCATGATGGGTTTTCTGATTTTTATTTCCACAAAAAATCATGGCATGGTGTTGTATATGATTTTTTCCATAATAATCAGGGAGGGTTTTGAATGATTTTGTGCTAAAAATGTAGTCTTTTGTGGCTATTTTTTAGGTTTTTCCGTTTTTTCACAAAAACAAAGGTGTGTGATTTCAGCATTGCATCGAAGGTTTGACGATTTTTCCACAAAATCGTGGTTTCAGTTTTTTGCTGATTTTTTTGTCAACAAAAATCAAAGCCTTTTAAGCTGATCTCGATGTCTCGGGATAAAAGGAGGGATGGCTTTGATACCCAACACCAGGCCGGGAGGTTGTGTTTAACAGATAATGGTAATCTTGGTCATATCAAGAAGTTCTATAGAACCAGGGAGGGTCTCTTAGCAGGCTAATGTAGTAGAGCATTCTGAGAAAGGGGCAGCCTTCTACACATTCATGGCCAAATGATCTGCAAATAATATCAAGTCTTCTGTAAGGTAGTTAGTAGAATATCCATTAAGGAAGGGTGTTAAAGTAATTATGTAATGTTTCTATAATGATCATTCAGCTAGGACCTTTCCTTTTCGTAGTTAGTTCTTATTAAGAATGTTTTTTGTCTTCCATTTCTGTTTTACAAACTCTGCATGTAATCTCTATTTAAATAGTATTCTTCTCCTTTGTTTATTATTGAAAATAAATTGACTATCACTTCAATATATTCTATCATATACACTTAAGCATTACCACGATTGTGAGGACGAGAGTACTGAGACAGGCAGATCTGATATAATATCAGACCGCTGTATTCAGCCTGATCTGAGATTAACTCTTGATGTATTTGCTGTTAGACCTCTATAAGTTGATCTTAGTCTATTTGCTTTGTATTGAATGCTTCGATCTTGATTGACCTTCCTTGATGTTAAAGCACTTGCTTTCTGACTGTATTTTGATCTGTAGAATGTCTCTTCTGCTGATTGTACCTGAATGATTGGATGATGCTTCCTCTTCCTTGATTAATTGCCTTAGGATCAATAACAAGTTCTGATTTAGTCCTGTTCGCTGTTATGCAATTGCTGAGGCTTATCAATATTCTGACTGGGTGGTTCAATGATGACCAATTGATACCAGATTGTTGTATTAGACTATGAGTTTGTTTATAGCAGAAATGTTCTGATCAAATTCTTTTGTATGCTGCTCTCTTTTTTATCTGCCGCCCTTCTTTTTGTCCCTTCCCAAAGGAGGCCTCCACTTGATTTTATACCCCATACAGTGGAAAGGTCATACCATTTTACTTCAGACAAGGCACACCTTTTCAACAGATTGTTACTATTCAAGGGCCGACTCTTCAAGGGTTGCAACCCATTGCTAAAATAGGAAGATAATTAATGTTATCTATTCGAGCAAACCGCCAACTCAGATGAGGGTGCTCTTCGTTGGTTTTCCCTTATATGGTGGTGGTCAACAATTATTACTTGTTCTACGGTTAGCCCTGCATTTAATTGCTTCGTATTTATTCATTTATTATTACTATTTTCTTCCTTATGGCCCTTTTCCCCAGTCAGCTCTCCTTATGGTGCTGCAATCTAGAGTATAAAGCCCTTGCCTCAGGCAGGGCATGACAATCACACAAAATTGTCTTGAGATGACTTGTGAAAGTGCAAGAGCCATTAATCACCACATCCATCAACACTCTTTGGAGAGTAAGGAGACAATCAAATAAAAAGAGAGCCCAAAATTTCAAAACATTGAGCCTGAATATGAGTGGTGAGCTCATGTGGAATATGTGTTGAGTTTCATTAAATCCATCAAGAGTATGATTAGATATGCTGATATAGATCAACCATGTTTAAGTAAAATGTATGATAGCATGGACTTCATGGTTGAAAAAACAAAGACCATAGCAAAAGCCAAGGAGCATGACTTTGAAAGTTTGAAGAAAAACATTTTTTGAAAAAGCACAAAAGATCATTGTTCACCATTTGAACACGAGGACCGTTCCCTTGCATCTCCTAGCATTTGCTTTGTCGCCAAAATATTATAGCACAACAATATTTCCCTTGCTAAGGAGGGTGGCACCATATAGAGATGAACTATTAGCTAAGTTGCCAGAATGGGTATAGGTAAGCTGGTACAACAATTTTTTCCCTTTGGTATGATGTATATCTATATGTATATATATACAAAAAAGGTAAAAGAATTTAATGAAATATACAAAATTGCAAAACTAAATACATTTGATAGTATGATGCTTCATCATTGATCAATGCCAAATGCCACAACTGTACTGATAAAGATAAATTTTAAATGCCAATTGATCATTTAGATTTTCAATATTATGTCATATTGCATTGATATATATATATATATATATATATATATATATATATATCAGTTGTCCTTCAAAAAGCCAAAACGAGAAAAGAGAAAGTGAAGAGAGCAAACTGATCTCTGCATTGGGCGAAATGATGCTTTTAGGGGTGTTTTAAGGTTTTTGGATGCAAAAAAAAGGTTAAAAGATGTCTTCTTTGTTACTTTTTGGCGCTTAGCACCTTTTGGTAGGGTACACCCAAGTATGCAACCAAGTGTATCCCCGAGCGAGCCCATACCTAAAGGCACCCATTATGGATGTAGGGCGGGTTCTAGGTGTCCCGGTAACATAGGCTATTAGGTACAAGACTGCATTTAGGAGAATATTCCCAAAACGTAGATATATGAAGTGTTGTGTTGAGTTTAACCACTTCATATCTTCAAGAAACCATGAAGTTTGATCTCTTCAAGACAAGTAGAAAAAAGACACTCATGAAGAGTGACATGTATATGGCCAAGGCTATATTTATCTACAACCTCTTGCAATAAAATGTACATCTCAAGTATGCATCTTTTTTATTTTTTAACTTTCTCATTTTCTTCCACTACTAAATTTATAATTTTTGTTTTAAAATAGAAAATGTTGCAGGAAAATTCAACAAGTTGTGAGTTCTTTAACTAAGTGGAACTGGAGTATATAGTCATTTATCCACTTGGTTAAGTGCAATTGATTGAGCGTAAAAAATGCTAAGGATTTGATTTTTGTGCACTTTATCTTGTGTCTCTTTTCACATAAGAAACTTGATTAACATAATGTCCCCTTCCAAATTTGCCCTAGAATCACAATTACAACAAGTTAGAGCTAGGATTACATCTTTACCAAAAAAAAATCTCCTTCAGACAGTATGGTCTTGGATTTGGATCCTCCAACCATAACCAAGGGAACATACACACACACACTCCCAAATATTACGGTTAGATAATAACACATAATATTCATACAATATCCATACAACTATTCAAACACATTAGAGTTTGGAGGAAGAAGCACAATAGGTCTGCCAAAGCCATCTCGCACTAAGCCCAAGAGTGGACACTTACACTCTTGACCGCGGTGGGCAGGCAACATGGACATCCACCAGGGTAGCCTACTTAGTGGGGTGCTTGTATCTGCTTTTCCTATCTATGCCAAATCCCCGTAAGGTCAATAGCCATCATTGTAAAGTTGAAGAGAAGGTTGTAATGGGGGTTTCGTGATTGTCCTATCTAAGCCCAAGAGTGGATCTCTGCCCTCTTGGCCCCAAGGGCAGGCAACGTGGACACCCCTCGGGTGGCCTACTTAGATAGCAATCTCATAATTACCCTCTTACACCTCCTACCTTCCATACATGATGGGGGTTTCAAACTGATCTAATACAGATATGCAGTTATATTCAATCAGACATATATAGATAGACAGATAGATAAGAGATAAATGTCGACAAGTAATACATAGACAAATTATATAACAAAAGAGTAAGTATTAAGATTATTAGATGTGGTTATGACAAATCTGTATAAGTCTGTTCATTTCTGATCTGAATGCTATTTCTTCCACCAATTATGAGAATTTATTTTCTGATGGTAATTCTTGCTGTTCGATCATGTCTTTTCTGCCTTGGAACTTCCTCCATATTTACGTTGGCGATTTCATGAAGGGAGGCACCCCTTTGGAAAGTGGCTGCCTCTCAGCAAAGACGTCTCTTCAATTCGTCTTTCTTTGGAGTCTCTTCACAACCGATATTATCCTCCTTAATTGCATCTTGTAGTAACATACTAACAAGTTATGATTGTTGTTGGCTGATTTCTTAATCGCTTGGTTTATAATCACCGCTCATGCTCTTTGATTCATCTTCACAGAAAATTGTGATGACTTTCGGGTTACTGTTATCTCCTTCGAGGTGAGGGCATGACAATTACAACAAGAAGGTGATGATGATATGAGACCTTCTAAATGTGCTGACTTAGATATTCCTATTGCACGACTTGCTGAAGTCTCAATAAATGTGGAAGCTTCTACATATGACATGACTAGTGGAAGTGGCATTGTCGTTGATTGCGAAGTTGAATCAAATCTTGACTTCAATGCTCTCAATGAAGAGCAATTTGAGGATTACCAAGTATAGATTGTAAATCTTCAACTTTTACTGACATTTGAAAAAAAAACATTGAATTTTGAATTTATGACCGTTTTCTTTATTGCAAATTATGAGCTATTTATATATTTTGTTTATCGGCAATTATGAGTATTATTGTTTTTATAATTTTTAATATATATAAAATTCCACACATAAACACACAAGTCCATATCTGTACCCAGAAAGAAAAATGTTGTGTCAGTGCATTCAAACCCCAAATCCATATGCATCCCCATACTAGGACCAGCCACTGTGTTTTTTTAGTAACAATGAGACAACATCATAATCGCAATCTGCTTTGGTCGGAACTGAAGACAGAGAATTTAGTCATAAGTGCATTTCAAAACAGGATCATTTAAATTATTCCACCAACCATCATCTTTTCTTTAGCAAAGAATATAAGGGTCTATTTTTCCTATTAATTGATAATGTTTTTTTCTCCTACCAAAGATACCAAGGAAAGGATCTTCATGTGAATGTGGATCATGTCACAACAAACCTAGAGATATATTCATCAGCTCCCTTGTTACTGTTGAGTAACAAAACAAAATGCATCTCAATTCCCATGGCAAAAGGAAAAATATGCCCCAGAAGAAAGAACCTAGATCATAAACAACTGGAGCTCAGTCTCTTCCATAAATTCTGTATGTACAAATATGGCAAACAGATCTACGATCATATTTGCAGCCAATCAACAGCACTAGATTTTTGAAATGTTGACATAAAAGCTATCACAACCTCTTTATGGCACACCACCCAGATTTAGGCCGTAATTGATCAAGTAAAGAGGATTGTTCAATTTTTCACATCTTCCATAAAAATATTTCATGAAGGACGTATATAAATTTCTCTTCTATCAGTGGATTTGATTGCTTCAAAAATAAAGATATTTTTCTATTAGATTCTACCTAAGAAAGCATGATCTTGATCTGCATAAAGGAACTGTTGAAACATATTTGAAATACCACCCAAATGAATATCAAAGGCACCTGTGAACACTCTATCACTTCATCTGAATACAACTGCTCAAGATTCCTACAGATAGGCTGTGAATCTGTGACCACTCATGACTGTATACGGTAATTTAATTTTTCAACTCTTTCAAGTAGGTTGAAAACTCTCAAAATTCAATATCTAAGCTCTCAGCTACATCTCATGCATCCTCCAATATCCAACTGAGATTTCTTCTGTTGTTCTCAGACCATCAGAATGCCCACTTAAAAAGGTAATAAAATATGAAAAATATTTTTGATATGGTGATAATGGATAGGACATTTGCTGTAACAGAAAACAAACCACCAAAGACACTAATTACTATTAGTTATAAAAGGAGGCACATCCACAATTATACAATTAGCATCACCTATCCATAATTGCTAAGAGAGTATCATATTTTTCAACTTAATATAAAAAGAATCCATGTCCAGTCAAATCCTAACAACTCAAAAAAAAAAAAAAAAAATCTTTACAGAACAACTATATAATGCCTCTTTCTTTGGTACCTTTTGCAACTTGCAATGATTATAAATAACAGAACGTTTAGGCCAATATATAAGATGCACCTTAACTAACAAACTGAACAATCTGCAAAGTAGAAACAGTTATAATCCCAGTGGAACTAAGTTACAAAGGACACCACTGCAGAAGCCACTGCTGGTGTAGATGAGGCACAAAGGTTCACAGAAAAGAATGTACAAAAGATGAGTAAGGACAACAATCCAATTAATTGAACGACAGGGATTAGAACCAGTAGAATTCAACCAACATAGTGAAAATCAGATTTAGTTACTTGGAATTTATATGCTGTGCTAATCCTCAATATCACAATACAAACATTGAGTACAAAACTGTGCTTATCTCAAAAATAGATCCAATATTAGACCAGCATCAAAACACATTCTATTTTGTGCAAAACAGCTAGCTCTCCATCTTGGACCGAGCAATTGACATCAGAACATATTTTCAAATAAACCAAGTCATCTATTGATTCTCAATAATAAACCTTGAACTTGACTGCTAAATAATAGATCTGTTTATCTAAAAGGTATACGATTTCCTTAAATAGAGAGCTCCAACTAGAAAATACAAAATCTTCACAAACTATTCCGCAAAATGAAACCAGTTTCCTTGGTGGGATCAACTTACATTTCTCCCTAATGCTATGGCGTAATTGTTGTTTTATTTCTCTCTAAACACTCATAAGCGTACTAAAATTGAATTAAGCAAAAGAAACATCAGCCAAATCTGCTGTAATGTGTGTAACTTCAACTGAAATTGTGAATGTTGAGTGCATGTGTGAATGAAGACATAAACAAAGTAACGAAAACAGAGGAAAGAGGTACCTACGAGAGCCACCCTGTATTACTGAATATATGAAACATAACGTGCCTCTCTCTGCCATCATCCTCTTTTCCAGACATCCAAGAGGCCAATTCCTGAACCAAATTCTCTATGTGGCGCTCAGCCTTTTCACCCGGTTTGAAACTCAGAAGGTCATTCATTGGGATAACAAAGTTCAGAGCATGAATACCTCTGGCATTGTACCAGTCGGCATACTTTTTCAGATGCCTCTGTTGGGCGCCAAGCCACCCAAGTAAAACGACGGCCATCACGGGTTTCTTGTCAGCTGAAATTTTAGTTTCCTTCCTACCATTCTCATCTCCACTAAGCCAACGCCACGTATGTAAACCCTTGCTGTCTGTGGTATAGGAAGAGGATGAAGAAGAAAAAGTGTGGCTTGATACTGAAGAAGAAAGCAGGGAGGATGAAATCATAGATGACAATATAGAAACCAGAGGACTTAATTTCGACAAGGGCGAAAAATTGTGGCTCTCTAAATGGAAAGAATACAGAATATGCCGTCTAATGTATGAAGAATTATTTCTTCTAACCCGAGAGTTAGATAATAAATGGATATGTTTCAACCATTGACATTGATACTGATTTTGGCGGATTAAAGATTTTTGATGGTTTCTTTTCAAAAATGATGAAACCTTAGAATAAGGAGAAAGGAATTGTGAGCGTGAAGTAACCTCAGATGTTGGGGTAGAATAGAGGCAAAAATTAGTTGCCTGAGCACAAAACAAATTTCTTTTGAGAATAAAAGGGCTACTTTTATGGCAAACAAGTGAAGAATGTGAGATTTGGTAGCAAAAACAAGGTGTTTTAGGGCAATGACAAACCAGTATCTGATACATAGGATACAGATTGCAGTTGGCATTGGTTACGTGAACATTCTGAGAAAAACCAACAGCCTTGTTTGCGCAAGCATTCAACATGGTTTTCGCTGGAGAATCGATCCGGTGAAAGTGTTTACGGCCGTGCATATCAGCAAAACCAAACGAATTATTAAAATGAAGAATTTGAAAGGAAGGATGAGTACCCATTTTTAAAAAAGGCATAGTCCTCAGATGCATGGTGTCGTGAATCCAGAGAAATTGCTGCAGAGACCATTGCCGTTCATTGTGCAACTATAACGAATTTCTGCAATCCCAGCATGAAACCTATTTCTGTCATCATTAAAATGGAAAAGCACTACCCATCTGGCGTATATATATTAAAGGCCGATGATATTCCGCCAATGTGTGCAAATGTAATATGGGATACATGGTGTTCCTCAGAAAACCAAATGAGGAAAATACGATTAAGATGGTAAGTTTTAGTTAATTTTTTCGGAAGACTTTCTTGGCCATGGAATTGAAAAAATGTGAATGGGCTTCATACTGAGGAGTTCACTATAAAGGCTCCTTGTGCCATCAGGAGAGCTCCACTTTGTTAAATTTCTTGAAGACAGAGTAATGATCCGTAGGGATAACAATTTGATGTGGGTGTGGAAAATTTAGGTATACATCAAGTGCTGGGTTAATTACAAGCTTGTTTGTAGTTGTGTAGGATTTTGCATTTTGTTAGTCATGCAATTTGTGCTTGCCCAAAGTTTGATCGTCGATCTAGATGTTTTTAAGTCATTCTTCTTGTATTTCCAGCTTTTATGGGCCAAGTGGGGATGCGCCAAGTGAAGGTACAGGAAAACTCTTGCGAAGAGTTGATTATCCAACCTTGCCAAAACAAAACATGAGTAGAAAGCAACTCATTATAATAAGGTATTTTTGACTCCAAATAATGACCACGGTTTATGACTGAAATTAGGGCCAGATCCGGTGAATGTTCCACCATATTTTAAACATGGTGTAGAGAGAACGGTGTAAACAAAACATCCAAATCAAGAAGCTTGAAGATTTTTCAAGAAAAAGAACTTGGCTAATAGTGTATATCATTGTACATATATGTGTGGAGTGCTTTATATTTAAGTGATGGTAATAGAATCCAAATTATGATAGTAGTGTATATCATTGTACATATATGTGTAGAGTGCTTTATATTCAAGAGATGGTAATAGAATTCAAATTATGAATAAGAAGTATTGTAGTATATTATAAATAATATAAGGTTTGAGGATTGAAAAAGTTGTATGCAATATTGTATATTATTCTTACGTAAAGATATGTCAATTGAATATGTTTGGAGAGGAAGGGTGTTGGCTAATAGATTGGGCCTTTTTATAATATTGACTCAAACCCCCTCTCTATTAACAACAGTTGAGAAAACTGAAATAAGAAATAACAGTTTGGTCTCTGAATTTTGCAGACATAGCTCCATGTAACAAATATGCAATGAATTTGTTTTTGGTATTTTCTGAATATGAAAGGGTATGCTCTTGACCAGAGAGCAAGAGAGGCTTCTAATGGATACACATCACCATGACTCAAACCCCCTCTCTATTAACAACAGTTGAGCAAACTGAAATAAGAAATAACACTTTGGTCTCTGAATTTTGCAGGCATAGCTCTATGTAACAAATATGCAATGAATTTGTTTTTGGTATTTTCTAAATATGAAAGGGTATGCTCTTGACCAGAGAGCAAGAGAGGCTTCTAATGGATACACATCACCATGACACGCCCACGATAAAACATGAAATCATAAACTAAAACAAAATCTAGTTGTTGTATTTATCCTCCACAACCATGAAAAGCAAAATACAACTAAAGTTGTCACACTGAATTTTGTATACACATCTTCACGACCATGAAAATCATATATACAGATTGATTATAAAGGAAGTATCAACTTGTTAAACAACATGAACATAACAGAAGAAGAAAACCAATATTGACTCATAGATGACCTTATAACCATAGATCTCAAAAGCACAGTTCGATATCTATAATCAATTAATTTTATCCACCATATATTCATTCATTCAATAGTAAAAATCTATTGAACAACAACCATAATGCAATTTCGAGTCTCACATAGCTGTCACAGCAACAGGGGGAAATCGAATTAAAAATTATTGATCCTTTGAAATGAGTTCCAAGCAAGTATACATAGTCTTTTCGCCTCTCAGGCGGTTGCATATAACAATCTATAAAATGAATTCATAAAACAAAAAACCAATAGAGCATGTAACCGAAAAAGAAAAACATGACACGGTAGGACAAAGGACACTAATTTTTAAATGTCACATGGCTTTTTTTCCTCCTTCTTTGTTGATTGTGTCAGTTTCCTTCTCCTTTTGTCTTTCTTTATGCTTTTGAAGGGTAGCGACTACATGTGTGATGTCGTCAATCCCAGGTACACTAACATTGGCACTTCAGATGGTCCAAAAAAAGTACTTTCTCTCATGTCCTCAGCCTTTTCATTGAAGATTTTATAGTGTTTTCCACACCACATCAGTGTTGCATCAATTTTAGTCAATTTATGATGCTCTTCCTTGCAATACATCTAAGGATTAGTTATATTATCAATATTATGTTTATAGATGGTTTTTAGCTCGTCCATAGTGGCAGCATCATTTTTGCCTTCCTATTACAAGTTACACCCAATATCTAATAAATAAGTTCTTATATGTTCTATATCCTCTTTATATTATCTAGTAATTCCTTCAGTTGCTTAACACTTTTGGCAATCCACTCGCACTTGTATGTCAAGCTAACATCCACTCCTGAAGTGGTTCATCGAGAGATTGTAACAAATTCAATTTAACTGCATTCTCAACTTTCATATATTTTAGCTCTTTGATTGACATTAGGGCTCGTTTATAGGATTTTTCTTCCTCCTTTTTTACCTTAATTTCTGCTATTATTTTGTTATGCACTTGAATCAGAGCTTTGTAAGATTCACTTAGATGGGTAATAAAAGGAAGGCCTCGCACTTTAAGGTCTTCTATCCATTCCCTGGTCACATTGCTAAGGTGCTTATCTACTTGTAATTGTGCAATCAGTGCCAAGTTTTGCTCTAAAGTGGGATCCATGATATCATCATAAGTACCCTCTTCTTGGGAAGACAAAGGTACTAGGATTTTTCTAAGGCAATTAGAGAGTAAACTAACCATAGACTTGAGGTGCTCTTTGTCTAATTTGGTATTTTCCAACCTTTCTTCAATTTGTTGGTTAGTAAACTTTCACTTTCTTATGTATGTTTCATGGCGTGGTATGCCTGTATCAATCCTTATCACAGTAAAATTGGTTGTCCAGGTTTCATTAAGATTCCTAGTTGGAAAGACTTGGGCCACTTCCAAAAACACATGTCATGTTCCTTCATCCTTTTTCTAGATTTGCTAATGTATGAATTTTCTTCTTCTTCTTTGAAGGGGGGGGGTTTGTAAACATCGTGAGACAACTTCTTGAGAAGGTTGTCTATCCTCCCCTCTCTTCATTTTCTTCTCCAAAGTTTCCTCTAACTAAGATGGGGTAGTGAGAACCCGAGAGGCAGACTTCAAGGTTTCATAATCAAGAAATCATTTCCTCACCACTGGAGGGGTTTCTATTTTGTTTTTGTTTTTTGGAAAAAGGAAATTTTGGCAATTTTCCATAAACGAGCAGGAAGGAGGGGGTTCTGTTAGGATTAAGTAATATTGAGAGGGGGATGAATCGGTATTACAACACTTTAAACTTAAACTTAGTAAATTCCAACTTAACTAAATAATTGTTGAAATGAAAAGAACATAAACATAAAACACACAACTCATAACGCCATGAATTTGTTGTCGAGGAAACCATGGCCAAGGGAAAACCCCGGTGGGGATGATACCCACAAATATGTACTAAAATTATTATGTCCCTGTTAGGAGCTTATTCTTACATTAGCACATTTCCTTTTTAGAGGAATACAAAAACCCTGTTAAAGGTATATTGAGCTCACTACTCATACAATCATAAATATGATTATGTTACAATGATTTCTCAATAGTGAACAATACAAGCATATACTATGCTTAGACCTAGTTCCAGTTGTAGCTCACATCACCATCTGTCTGATTTTGACATCACAATGCATTCATCTGTTCACATCCATTCATTCCATCACATTCATACTTTGCTTCACAAAAAGCTCTTCCTATATATACATCATTATATGTTTAGTCGGCTTCCAATGCATCACAAAATAGAGTTAATACTTATACAAAAGGTAAATACCAAGTCGATGATCATACACTAAAAAAACATAGGTAATCCTCAATCTGAATCCAACATAGCACATTTGGAATCCGCATTATACTCCCTTAATCATTGCAATTTTTCATCTGTCATGTATTGTTGTTACTTTGTCTTTTCATATCTTCAACATACTATAACTTACTACAATCAACACCAAAACATAAGCGACCTTAACTAAAGGTCATATACATCCCAAAATAGCTTCTCCTAAGCTCGCATGTCTTCATTCATCATATACTATGTTTGCTCACCAAAATTGTACTGCTATACTCTATAATTCTGCTTTCTGGACTTAGTCATTTTGCAAGCTATAACACCAAAACTGTGTTTGACACCAAGAAACCATCCATACCAAATGTGTTGCTATAAATGACAACCCAAAAGTATTCCATAACATTTTTTAATGAATCACTTGCCAACAATTTCTCCCTTTGGTATTAATGGCAATACTTAGCAAAAAATGACTAAGTGTCAATACCAAAAAGAATATACATTGTACTTCTATAACTCCTTTACATATTACTATATCTCTTATCTGTACATTTTTCATATCTTCTCTTCTCCCCTTTGACATCAATGGCAAAGGTATACAAAAATGTGGAATAACAAAATTGCTTACCAAAAAGTTTATACCATCTTTAGCACATCCTGGAATGAGCTTTCCAAGATCTTCACTTCCTTTGACCAAGTCTTTATCAGTATTTGACTCACATGAATCAGTCCATTTAGTGCAAAAGAGGATGTATCACTGCCTTTAGCTCGGTAGGCATGAATCCAATGAGGGTATGCTTTGTTTTCTCCATGTCTGAAAGGTGGATCTCAAGAATTGATAACTTAGGAGTAATTAAACTCTTCAGCATACCAAATCTTCCCACAACTCTCCCTTTCTTTATATCCAAGACACTCAATTTATCCAATTTCCTAGAGACTTCTTTGTCTAACTCCAATATGGTATGTGAGAAGGTCTCACAACTATTCATCAACTTGTCCAGAGTTTGTATGCTCTTCTTTACTATATCATCAATGTTCTTAATGTGTCTGATAGGATTTATACAGTAACTGTATAACTTTTTGTCATGCAACACACAACTCTTTGCTTCAGATATGGTTTTGCTTAGTATACCTAAGTCCCAATAAATAAAATTGTATACTTCCTCCAACTTCTTCGCAAGGTACTTCTTCCCCTTTTCTTCATCGATCTTCTCTAAGGACTCATAATGACTATCAAAGTCATCCAGTACCTTGTTCAAATTCTCTGCATTGTCCTTTGATTGGAAAGCAAGAGGTATAGGTAGAAGTTTGTTGAAAGTATCAACTGCTCTTTCCATTGCCCTTGAAATCTTCTCACCTTTATTCTCAGATCTCTCCTTCACTTTTGCAAATGTGATGAAGGATAACTTCATCAACTCATACTCATCCATACCCTCAACATCAATGTTCACAGTTCTATCTCCACCTGCCAACAATAAAGATGAAGAAACATATGCATGAGTTTCTTTTTTCACTTCAACTTTATCTATTGCTTCCTTCGTTATTTCTGCCTCTCTCACTTTCCACTCTTCTTTCTCTATTACTGTTAGATTAATGCTTCCTCCATCAATGTTGGTATTCTTCTCAAAAGGATCACTAACATCCCACGAAGTGTCCAAAGACACAGGCACACCAGAAACAAAGAAATCTAGTTGCTTCACAGTACTGACAAAATGGCTATTGTCTTCATGCTTTGATGTATCAAGGTTTACATCATATATTCTTAATGAATCGCCTTTTAGAATTTTAGGCTTAGTATCCTTGGGAGGTGAGGACTTCTCCGGTTCAATTCCCATCAAAACCTTATCAATTACCTTCACATGTCTTCATTCGTCATATATTGTGTTTGTTGACCAAAACTGTTCTGCTTTCTAGACTTAGTCATTTTGCAAGCTATAACTCCAAAATTGTGTTTAACACTAAGCGACCATCCATACCATATGTGTTTCCATAAATGAAAACCCTAAAGTGTTCCAAAACATTCCTAAATGAACTAGTTTCCAACATGTTCTTGATGACATGTAACTGATTAAATGTTTGATAATGTTAAGTTGAAGATAATGCAAGGCATTAAATCAGTTAATGATTTGTATTGTCAATGATGTCAACTTGATATCATCTGTACGGTCATGTACAAAATGCCAAAGACTTCAGAGAATTAATGTAACAAAGGTTATTCTTTCAACAATGCATAAAAGTCAAGTATTCGCTAAGTGACAGATAACACCGACAGAGTGCACACCATCGGTAAAGGCAAAGAAGAAAAGTCACAGTGATACCTGATGAGCAGAAGACAGCATTGCCTGACGTAGCAAACCATAGGATGCTCGACGAGCTGAAAGTAGAGTTGCTCAACGGATGGAGATCCCAAATCTAACTGGAGTCACACCAACAGAACTAACAGTTGTAACTAACGACTAACTAAAGAGTTGACCGAAGGAACAAAGAGTTCAAAAAATGACAAAATATCTAGCTGGCAAGACCTAAAAATAGACTCAATTGGTTGTTTTCTTTGTTTTATTCAACCAGAGTTAAGTGATTGATTTAAAGGAGATTTGTATAGTTGGCATAAAGATAAATATGAGATAAATCAAGAGTTATACTTTAAATCAAATTGGCTGGATTGTTTTTCATGCCAAGAGCCAAGAATCAAGAAACGGTGAATATCATGTCTATATAAGAGACAAGCTTAATTCATTTCTGAATGCATGGGGAAGGGGAGTGAATAAAAAGAGGATGTTGAAGATAAACTGATGAAGAAGAACCTCATACAGTCCTGATCAATCAAGTTGAAGTAGAGCTAAGGAATTCTGTAAACACTGATGAGCAGTGAACATAGCATCACAGAGCAGAAAGTATGGAGCACAAAAGAATTGAATTGATACATTCATCAGAGAAGTAATGTACTTAAATAGATTTGAAAATCTACAATTCAAGTTGCATTAGAAACATGTCATTTTGTTTTAGTTTAACCATTGAAGCGTCAAGTCTCTTAACAGAGCAGGACTTAACCATCTTCTATATATTGAGGTACATCCCAAGGATTGCCAAAAAGGTTGATTCATGAAAGTAGTATTGGATATGCCCGATGCCTATTGACAGTCTAAGAGAGAGGCTGATTCAAGGATGGCAACATTAGATGCCCGATACTAAGTGACAACCTATATGTGTAAAATCCTCTAACAAGGTCACACCTAACAGGGTTGGCTCTTAACAGGGCTCACTTTATAAGAGTGAAAATTTGGGGTACCGGTCCCAGTGGTTTTTTGTTCCCTTAACAGGGTATCCACGTTAAAATCCATGTGTTATGTGTGTATGGTTTATTTTACTGTTTTGCATTTCACATATGCATTTATGGATTTATCAGTATAGTCTGCATATTTACCGTATTTCAATAAATAGTTATATTGCTTATCAGTAATCAAAGAGAATAACGACAGACAAGGAAACCAGACAGACAAATAATCATTATAAGTATCTCATGGCATGCATCTTGTAGGGACATAATAATCTAAGGTTTATTTGATTGGTGGTTAGATTAAGGATAAGTTTTTGAGGCCACTGATTCACCCCCCCCTTCTTAGTTATTACTAACAATTGGTATCAGAGCTTGTGTGCTTAGAAAGAAGGTTTCAAGACCTAAGTCAAAGATCACAAGATGAATAGACGAGATGTGCCCAAGTTGAACAAAGATAAATTTTCTTCATGGCAAAGCAGGATAAGAATCCACTTATCAAGTATTGGTAATGATGTTACTCAATTCCTTGAAACTTAATATGTGTTGCCCATAGGAGCACTAACAGTTGAACAAATGAGAGAGAAGCATGAACATAATGGCATGATGATAGAGCTTGCTTCCTCATTCTCCGATGTTGAATTTGAAGATGTCAAAGAATGCAAAACTACAAAGCAGATGTGGGACAAATGAAAACTTGTACATGGTGGTGACAAAAATGTTTTGAGAGCCAAGGCAAAAAGCCTTAGAGGAAAGTTTGATGATCTCAAAATGAAAGAAGGAGAAAACATCACTCAGTACAACTCAAGAATTAAAGAGGTAGTCAATGCTATCCGAGGAGTTGGAGGTGTAGTAGAAGAAGATACAGTGGTAAGTAAAATTCTAAGAACCTTACTGCCTACTTATGCTATTAGAGTATCTGCAATTAAAGAAATGAGAGCAGTAGAAAATAGCAATGTTACTCTAGATAGTTTAATTGGAAGACTGATTTCATTTGAGATGAATAACTTTGATAATAGTGTCTTACCAAACATAGAGTCTGCATTCAAAACTTC
>MU224887.1:1425591-1440138 GCA_018584345.1 Thuja plicata
TCTAAAATGTTTGAGATCAGATAGAGGAGGTGAGTTTATATCAGATGAATTCACTAACTTTTGTAATGAGCATGGTATAAAAAGATAGGTTTCTACACCAAGAACACCACAACAAAATGGGATTGCTGAGAGAAGGAACAAATCAATAGTTGATTATGCAAGAACACTGATGATAGAGAAAGGCATCACCCAAATCTTCTGGAGGGAAGCTGTCAGTTTTTCTGTTTACACACTAAATAGAGTACAATTGAAGAAATACACCAAGAAGACACCTTATGAGCTATGGTATGGATACACACCCAATTGTAAAATGTAAAGATAGATGAATTTGCAGAGAAGAATGAACAAGAAAGCACTAAAGAACCAGAGGACTGCAATAAGTTCACTTATAATGAGGAACCTAAGACTCTACCCTACCAACAATGTAGAGCCCCTGAGCTACAAATCATTTCTCCCGAGCATCAGGCTACAAATACCGACGGTCAGGATAATGATCAAGATAATGTGCAAGGTGATGAAGAACAGAATGAAGATCAAAATAATGATCAAGTTGATAGACAAAGAACTGTACCTGTACTTGCAAGATATGT
Organism: Thuja plicata; assembly: GCA_018584345.1. Lineage (NCBI taxonomy): Eukaryota > Viridiplantae > Streptophyta > Pinopsida > Cupressales > Cupressaceae > Thuja > Thuja plicata. The sequence continues at coordinate 1,426,182 of MU224887.1, forward strand.
AAGAAGGAACCATCCAGAGGTCTAGATCATAGGAGATAAGAAAGCTGGTACAAGAACAAGAAGTAAGTCTTTAAACTCAAATTGTTTAATTTGTGAGTTTGAGCCAAAATCTATCAATGCTGCACTAGATAATGAGGAATGGATAAGTGCTATGAATGATGAGATTGAGCATATTGAGAAGAACAAAACATGGTCACTTGTGCCAAGACCAGATGACAAGAATGTCATTAGTACAAAATGGATATTCAGGAATAAGTTGAATGAGAATGGAGAAGTCACAAGGAACAAAGCAAGGATAGTATGCAAAGGGTATGCACAAGAGGAAGGTATAGACTATGGAGAGAACTTTGCACCCATTGCTAGGCTAGAAGGAGTAAGAATATTACTTGCTTATGTTGCATTCAAAGGATTCAAGATATACCAAATGGATGTCAAGTTAGCATTCCTAAATGGAATACTTGAAGAAGAAGTATACATTGAACAACTAGAAGGGTTTGTTGATCCAGGCAAGAGGGACATGGTATGTAGACTTCACAAAGCCTTGTATGGATTGAAACAAGCTCCAAGAGCCTAGTATGAATGACTTCATTCCTATTTAATAAGTATTGGATTTGTAAGGACCAATGAAAATAGTAAACTTTATTTGAAGGAAGATATTGATGCTAACACCTTGATTGCTGAAATATTTGTTGATGACATCATATTTGGAGGCAATGATATGCTATGCAAATCATTTGCTGATGAGACGAGCATAGAGTTTGAGATGTGTATGTTTGGAGAGATCAAGTTCTTTCTTGGTCTACAGATCATTCAACAAAGTGAAGGTATTTTCATTACACAGTCCAAATACATCAAAGAGGTCCTGAAATTATTCAAGATGGAATATTCCAAACCAGTTGGAACACCAATGGCTACTGAATGTAAGTTGACAAAAGAAGACAAGACAACAGAGGTAAATCAGACTTTGTACATATCAATGATTGGAAAACTCATATATGTTGTACACACTAGACCAGATATTGCACATGCAATGGGAATTGTTGCTAGATTTTATGCCAACCCCAGGGAATCACATATGACTACTATAAAAAGAATTCTAAGATATTTGAAGAATACTGAGGAATTTGGCTTGTGGTATAGAACAGAAGGCAAATTTGAACTTAAGATGTTTACCGATGATGTTTGGGATGGAAATCTTGATGACCGGAAGAGCACAACTGGAGGAGCATTCTTTATGGGTGACAAAATTGTCACATGGATTAGCAAGAAGCAGGGATGCATCTCACAGTCTACTGCAAAAGCAGAATATGTTGTTGTCGCTGCAAATTGCTCAAACATTGCATGGATCAAACAGTTGTTGGAAGGTATGCATATAAAGATCTTAGAACCAGTGACTATCTATTGTGATAACACCAATGCAATAAACATTTCCAAGAATCTAGTCATGCATGCAAAAACTAAACACATTGTCATCAAGTATCATTACTTAAGAGAAGAAGTTCAAGAAAAAGAGGTGATACTTGAGTATGTGTAATCAAAAGAACAATTAGCTGATATCTTCACCAAGCCACTGCCCAAGGATACGTTTGATTACTTGAGAAAGAGACTAGGGGTCAAACCCTTGTCTACCAGTTAGTAAAATGACTGAAGGCTGCATCAGCCTTCATATTCTCAGAATATCATTCATGTTGATGCAAGAAAAAAGGATGAACTTCAAAGCTACAACTATATACAACAGGCACTAGTAGAATTTGGGTAATAAATGACCAGGTGACTAAAAAATTTAGTCACATGACTAAAAATTTTAGTCACGTGACTAAAACTGATCATGTTCTACCATTTTTTTGCAATTCACAAATATAAATGACCAATTTGGTCATCGGATAAAATCACAACTAAAATGACTAAATAAATGACCAATTTGGTCATTGAGTAAAATGACTAAATAAATGACCAATTTGGTCATTGAGTAAAATGACTAAATAAATGACCAATTTGGTCATCAGGTAAAATGACCAATTTTATTTTTTTTGATCGGTAAAAGGCTGAAGCCCTAAATTTTTTTTATTAATATAAATAAATTTTACAATGTGACCTTGCTCGCTGCAGGCGCTAGTAGGAAAGAGCGGGGTTGAGAAAACCTCCAGCCTTGCCCGGGACCATAGGTCCTGTACTTATACAAAATTACGTGGGCATACCCACGACTCGACATTTGTCGAGATTTGTTAGATACATAATTTCCGTGGGCATACCCATGACTCGACACTTGTCGAGATTTGTTTGATACATAATTTCCATGGGCATTCCCACTGCTCAATGATTTACTATGATTTACTACATATACATGATTTCAGTGGGCATACCCATCGCTCGATAAAATCGGAGTAAAACATACAAATGTTGCTTTTACGAATCCGTCTTTACATTTCATACAATTGGATCAGTAATTTCGTAAAATTTCATTCTAGGAATTGCAATGGAAGGATGGTATAGTTGCTCGATAGGTATTATGCATCATTATTTTTCTTACTCTGTTTTTAATTCTTTGATTGGATGAAGTACCTTTCCCCCTTACAATTCTTGGTACCTGAAAAATAAGACAAACAAAACTTCCATCTCCAATGGTTAACCCACATCAAATAATATAGATATTTCCTACAATTGTGCATTTTATATTTGGAATTGCAGATTATGATACTGAGTAACACTATAAAAGTAATATGTACCCATTCAGATTACACGACTAATTTTAATTTGGAACATCTTCCTTTATAACCATATGTAATCTATTATCAATTAAATCAGTCAAATAAAATTAACAATAGAAACCAAAATATTAGTTGTACTACTATCTTGATTTACCTCTACCTACTATTAACCGAACAAGAAGGATATAAAACTATATCCATGTCTAGAAAGCAAACTTAGTTAAGATTGAAAGGGGTTGACAGTCTTGTGTGTGTGTGTGTGTGTGTGTGTGTGTGTGTGTGTGTGTGTGTGTGTGTGTGTGTGTGTGTATNATATATATATATATATATATATATATAGGAAAACAATCATATCAAACCAGGGAGAATGATTAAGAATAATTGCCATAGGAGTGAGCCTACTCTTTCTTATTATTATAATACTCTGTCTTATAACAAGTCAGGCCTTGCACATTGTCGAGAGGAAGAGATGGACTAGGATAAATTACATGTCTCTTCAGATTGATAAGCCAAAGTCCTGTTTATTAATACACAAGGTTATATATATTTGCCCCATATATATATAACCAAATGCTCAGTCTTTTCTCAATGTCATCCATAGATAATCTTGATATTCAATATTAACATATATAAACTAGTCAAATATATATAAATACAGATCTAAAATAATCAGCATATATGTATTTATATATATTAATCTGTAAAGAAAAAAATTGAAGAGATCCTGATTTTGACCTTTACAGATCTATGTCTTCTGGCAATGAACATCAGTATATAGGTATATATATATACTAGAAACTAGTATGTGTGTGTGTGTGTGTGTGTGTATAATATAGACTCGAATATCAGCAACCATTACCTTCGTATAGAGTTCACAGCTGATGCTAAAAATTGCATAGTAAACTCAATTACATGCTTTTCTTCAGAGTAGATCCACACCATAAAGTATAACTTAATGCAATTGAGATTCTTAACAGAGAAACTTAAAAAGTATATATTTGTGTGTTTAAACTATTATGCTATATTAAACACACTAATATACACAAGATTGCCAGTGAAAGGTTAATTACTGTTAAGTCTACCAATATCCATAATCTTCGTAGGCTCTTAGACCTATAATGTCTGGAGACTGGGTTATTCCATATCCAAAATATTTCGCAAGAGGTGAATATATAGGGCAAAGGCTCCATAACAAGCAAGGTCGTAATCCTGCTAATGACATCTAATATCACTTTTGAGCTCTTAAAAAGTTCAAACTTATGCATGTAAGCTCGGGTTACCACAATAATCATAGTCACTACCTCTGTTAATGGAGATACTATCTACAGATCTAATATAAGCACTACATTACTATTGAAAATACACAAACTAATTTGAAATTATATATGTGTCCATATATATGACCACCATTCATATACGAAAGTGTCCTTTGTATCCGCTTACCAGAAGCTGCTAGACTATTGAGAATCCATCAATACTCAAAAGTATATACATGTCTTGATACTAATTACATTAAGTAACCTTCAGATGATACTAGTTTTCCAAACGTACTACTAAGGTTAGAAAAAGGAAAATTAACTGACCTAACATATCATTAATTTACCACTTAAAGACTTTCTATATATAATGGTCCATTGTTACCACTCCATTGGCCCCTAGACTAGCTAGCTTGTCAGCCTCCGTATTGCCTTCTCTAAAAGTATGTCTGATTTCATACTTTGTTATACTCTCCATTAATAGGTTAATCTCTTCTATTTTTGAGTTCAAACCCCAATTAGGAGTTTTTTTAGTGCGAATGGCGTTGACAATAACTTGGGAGTCTCCTTCAATAATTACTTTTGTAATGTTAAGATTCTTACATAATTTAAGCCCTTCTAATGCCGCTATACATTCAGCCATATTGTTTGTTGTAGGGCTGACGGGTCTCAAAAATTTGGTGACAACTTCTGACTTCCAGTTACGAATGATCCCTCCAATACCTGCTACCCCAGGATTACCTCGCGACGCTCCGTCAAAGTTGAGTTTATACCAACCTTCTTTCAGAGGTATCCATTTACAAGAGGCTCTGTCAGATTTAGTTTTGGGTCCTCCTTTACCATAAAGGGGAGGGATTGCTAATTTTGACCATTTGCACCTGATTTTGTTATCCCAGCTCTTAAATGAATCTTCGTAGCTCAGTTTGTCCCTGAGTTTGCTATTAATAATTTCCACGATAGACGCTTCTATCTTGTTTGTGATCGAGTTCCATGTTAATTTTTTATCAGTAAAAATCCTTTTGTTTCTCTCTTTCCAGATTTCCCATACTACTATTGAAGGTGCTATTATCCATATATCCTTAAATAAATTGTCTTTATAAAGAGAAGGCCAAGCTTTAAGGTTGTTGATTAAATCGCAATGAAGAGCAGATTTCCATCCTAAACTTTGACGAAGCCAATTCCAGCAGTTTTGGGAGAAAGGACAGTTAAGGAGGATATGATTAACATCCTCGGAATGGTTTTCACACAAAGGGCATCTAGATGGCCCTTCAAATCCCAGTTTATTAAGCCTGTCTACTATAAGAATTCTATTTTGTAGAGCCGCCCATAGGAACATACCAGCTTTAGGGAGGTAGGATTTATTCCAACAAAGATTCTAAGGTATGTCTATATTATCCATATTTTGGTCCCTAAGAATTGAATTGTAACCCTCCTTGACAGAGTAGTTACCATTATTGGATCCTGCCCATATTAAAATATCTGATCTATTTTTAAGTGTTATCTCTCTATCTTTCAAGATTGCCAAAAGGTTTTGCTTCTCATGCCATACATCATCAATTTCTTTTAAATCACTCCAGTTAGTAGCTTCCTTCTTACATAGGTAATCCTTAAGATATATGCCTATGCCTATCTTGCATTCTTCCATAAATTCCTTGGAGAAGCCCAATTTGTTAAGGGGAGTAAGGCCTACCCATGAATCATCCCAGAATAAAGCTTGATCTCCTGCTCCTACATCCCAAGATAGATACTTGCTAATAATCCCTCTGCATTCCTTAATAAAATTCCATATCCAAGATCCTTTAACATGTGAGTGTGACCTGAAAATATTGATGGGGTCCGAATCGGGATGTACTTGTGTAATAATATGGATGCCCATTTACTGCTTGATTCTTTTTACATTCTCCATATAAGTTTAGCCTCGAGGGCTTGGTTTTGCCATAGTAGGTTTTTAATGCCTAGACCCCCTTTTGATATCAGTTTTCATAGGGTATCCCATTTAATAAGGGAAAGTTTTTTGTCTTCAAAAGGACCTTTCCAATAGAATTCTCAATTTTTTTTTATCTAATTCCTTTTTAATGCTAATCAGAAGGGGTAGGATAGACAAATGATATGTGGGTATGGCTAAAAGGACAGATTTGATCATCGTCGACCTACCCGCTTTAGTTAACCATTTTCCTTTCCATGAACTTTTCTTGTTTTGAATTTTGGTTATGACTTGTTGCCATAGTTTAGATGATAGGAGACCTATATCCAGGTCAATTCCTAAATATTTGCATGGAAATTTGCCAATTTTGTATCCCATCATACTATAGATTTTCTTTTCGATTTTCGGGTAGGTATTAATAAAGATGAATTCTGATTTGGTAGGGTTAACACACTGACCTGAGGCTTTCTTGTAGATGCTTAAAACATCTTTGAAGGCTCTCGCTTCTTGTCTATTAGCAGAGCCAGGTAGAATCGTGTCATCTGCAAACTGCTAGTGAGTAATATTAGGAACATTTTCCGATGCCTTCAACCCCAAGATTTTCCCTTCCATTTGTTTCATTGTAATAGATCTTCCTAATGCTTCTGCCATAATGACATAGAGAAAAGGGGATAGCAGATCTCCTTTCCTAATGCCCCTAGATATACTAAAAAAGCCTTCCGGGGTACCATTGATAATAATTGAAAATTTGGGGGTTGAGATGCAGTTAAAGATAAGGTTAATCCATTGTTTAGAGAAGCCAAAAGCTTCCATGCATTTACACAGGAATCTCCAGTCTACTTTATCATATGGTTTTTGAATGTCAATTTTCATTAGCATACTAGGTTCCTTTATTATTTGGGAAGTATGAACTATTTCTTGAGCTATAATAATTCCATCCAAAATCGATCTATTTGCTACAAATCTCATATGCTCTTCTGAAATAATAGTTGGAAGGAGAGTTTTGAGTCTATTTGCTAAGCATTTGGAGAGGATCTTATATATGGTATTACATAGGGAAATAGGTCTGAAATCCCCTAGATCCGTACTCTCATTCTTTTTCAGAATTAAAGTAAAAAAGGTGTTATTAATTTCACTTAGTAAAGAACCCAAATTTCTAGTAGCTTCCACTGCTTGCCATACCTCTTCTCCAACAAAATTCCAACATTTTTGGAAAAAGCCAGCTTGGAAACCGTCTGGTCCCGGAGCTTTATCCGGATGGAGTTGAAACACTATTGTTTTGACCTCCTCTAGTGATAGCTTATTATTCATATTTTGTTGTCAGACTCCGTAATCAACTTAGGAATGGCTTTAAGCATCTCATTTTGGGCACTGAGGTTGGATGCTTCTATATTATTGAGAAGGGATTTATAAAAATTCGTAAGAATAGTTGAGATCTGATCAACGTCTTCAGTAATAAGTCCCTCGACTATCTTAATTTTGGCTATTCTATTAATGCTCCTTTTATAGTTAGTTGTATTATGAAAGAATTTAGTATTACTGTCGCCCTCCTTAAGCCAAGACTCCCTGGATTTCTGCTTCCAGAAAATTTCTTCTTTGAGGAGGATATCATTGTATTTAGCCATCAGCTCTTTTTCCTTGTGATAACTAAGGTCGTTTATACCTTGTTCTATTACTATATTGTTAAGGTCAGTTATTTCTTGTTCTAATTGGGTTTTCTCTTCGAATATATTATTAAAATTATTCTTATTCCATTCTAATGCTTTATTTTTGATGATTTTTAATTTTGTTGTTAAGCATAACATTTTTTATCCTTTTATCGAGATTTGTTTCCACCAATCCTCTAAGAGGTTTATGAATTCTGGGTTTTGGAACCACATAAATTCAAACTTGAACGGGTTTCTCGAGGGTTTGGAATTCTCTGTAATGGTAAGCCTAACAGGGAAGTGATCTGATCCTTCTTCTGGGAGGATCTCTGCATTGACTATCTGATTAAAGTTGTCGGGGTTCATTCTAATAAAGAATCTATCTAGTTTTTCAGCTATGTAGCTGAATCCATCTCTTTTGTTATTCCATGTATAAAATCCATTAATTGTATTGATGCTTATTAGATGGTTATCCGTAGCCCACTTGCTAAAGTCTTTATGGGCTTGCGATATATATTGAGAACCCCCATATTTCTCCTCTAGATTTAAAATAGCATTGAAATATCCTCCAATAACAAAAGGGTGTTCTCATTTTTCAGTTAAAAGGAATTGTATCTCCTACCAAACTCTTCTTTTTTCTTCATTAGGGATTGGCCCATATACATTGATCAATTTAAATTTTAAATCAAATTTTAGGCTTTTACTTGTTAGTGCCATCCAGTTATCATTAGTGAGTGTGGGTAAAGCCACCACTTTACGAGGGTCCCATAGGACTGCCAGTCCACCTGAGTGGCTTGCTAAAAAGACATATTCTAATTTCCAAATACCTAATCTTTTGCTAAACTGAGTACTTTCCTCTCTATTAAGCTTAGTTTCCTGTAATAAAATGATTTCGGAATCGAAGTTTCTTAAGTATCTTTTAGTTAATCTCTATTTGCTAGGGGCATTTAGACCCCTAACATTCCAAGTAGTGACTTTCATTGTTCTTCGGGAAGGCTCTTCCCCTTCCCAGCATTCAGAATATCTGCAATCTTTTTTTGGTTTCCTACATTACCATCTCTAGATGGTCATTGGGTAAAATGACTAAATAAATGACCAATTTGGTCATTGGGTAAAATGACTAAATAAATAACTAAATAAATGACCAATTATGTCAATTTTGTGAAAGAAGCTACTCATTACACATCTATTTTATTTGTGTAGGCTTTGATGTAGTGCACCTACAAAGGAATGGAACACAAAAAAATCCAATAATACCCTATTGCATTATATCCATATGTCCAAATATTTATTTTCAAGTTGGTTAAGAATGTGTGTACTTTAAAATACATGTTCACACTAGATTCACATGCACTTCAAAATAGGGGGCCAAGTTAGCATGCTCATGTTAATTACCATTTAGCTTTCAATTAATTTTGATGGGAAGCCTTTAATATAAATGTATATTGGTAACTAGCACACTCTTGAACCAATGTTGGCTCTTTCCTTAATCCCAATTTGCAACTCTATTTATTTCCATTCATATTTATTTCCACACAATCACCATTCACCATTCATTTATAATTATACCCCATTCACACTTACGTCAATGCATGTATTCTCTACCTCAATATTATCATTTCATTGCCCACATACATTTCCATGACATTCAAGTTTGTTCTCGTGACACCCTAGAACATGCCTCAATTTTAATTTTTTAAAATTCCAATTCCAAGCTAAGATTCCTATCCCTTCTTATTAGTAGTTGTGAGTTGACTTGACACAACATTGTGTAACATGTTACCATATCTTAGTATCTAGAAACATTCAATGTGCAATTAATCCATATGTGATGCCAATGAGATTATCATTCGAACACATTTCAACTCTTAAGAGATAAAGATTCATAATCCACATCATTTGCATATATGTATATATCAGAACTAAGCACCATAACATATTGATGTATTGCTGATGGATAAGGGAAATTCAAGGAATATATTATGGATGGAGATAAAAGATCACTTGACATTAATGTCATATCTCTGTGAGATATTTGTTTGGCATTGCTGTCAAAGGGAGAGAGTTTATCCTATCCATATTATCACAGTCTTTAGAAAAAGAAGAAAGATTATCCATTATCAGATTACTCCAACAAGGAGAGATCATATCCATAGAGAAAGAGTTTGTATGAAGGAGTTAATACAAAGGAAGAGTTGTTGACAAGAGAGAAAGACATCAAATATGAAGAACACTCAAAGGAGAGATATTGACACAATGAGAGGACACAACACATCAGAACAAGAAACACAAAGAGCTGTAAGAATCAAATCTAAGCTAAAACAGAGCTTACCGGCGATCAGACATTTTTATCGGTTATCAAAACAAACTGTTTGGTAGTTTGATGAATCTCAACAATTGTATTTCATATTGTATTAGAAATAGTATAGTGTGATAATATAAGTTTGTTTCCATCAATGCCAAAGGGAGAGATTGATGACATGTAATTGATTAAATGTTTGATAATGTTAAGTTGAAGATAATGCAAGGCATTAAATCAGTTAATGATTTGTATTGTCATTGATGTCAACTTGATATCATCTGTACGGTCATGTAAAAAATTCCAAAGACTTTAGAGAATCAATGGAACAAAGTTTATGATTTCAGCAATGCATAAAATTCAAGTATTCACTAAGTGATAGATAACACTGACGGAGTGTACACCATCGGTAAAGGCAAAGAAGAAAAGTCATAGTGATACCTAACAAGCAGAAGACAACATTGCCTGATGAAAAAAACCACAGGATGCTCGATGAGTTGAAAGTAGAGTTGCCCGATGGATAGAGATCCCAAAGCTAACTGGAGTCACACCGACAAAACTGACAGTTGTAACCGATGACTAACTGAAGAGTTGATCGACGGAACAGAGAGTTCAGAAAATGACAAAATATCTAGCTGGCAAGAGCTAAAAATAGACTCAATTGGTTGTTTTCTTTGTTTTATTTGACCAAAGTTAAGTGATTGATTTAAAGGAGATTTGTACAGTTGGCATAAAGATAACTATAAGATAAATCAGGAGTTATGCTTTAAATAAAATTGGCTGGATTGTTTTTCACACCAAGAGCCAAGAATCAAGAATCAAGAAACGGTGAATATCATGTCTATATAAGAGACAAGCTTAATTCATTTCCGAATGCATGGGGAAGGGGAGTGAATAAAAAGAGGATGCTGAAGAAAAACTGATGAAGAAGAACTCCATACAATCCTGATCAATCAAGCTGAAGTAGAGCTAAGGAATTCTACAGACACCGACGAACAGTGAACATAGCATCACAGAGCAGAAAGTATGGAGCACAAAAGAATTGAATTGATACATTGATCAGAGAGGTAATGTACTTAAATAGATCTAAAAATATGCAATTCAAGTTGCATTAGAAATATGTCATTTTGTTTCAGTTTAACCGTTGAAGCATCAAGTCTCTTAATAGAGCATGACTTAATAGTCTTCTATATATTGAGGTACATCCCAAGGAGTGCCAAAAAGGTTGATTCATGAAAGTAGCATTGGATATGCCTAATGCCTATTGATAGTCTAAGAGAGAGGCTGATTCAAGGATGGCAGCATTAGATGCCCAATACTAAGTGACAACCTATATGTGTAAAATCCTCTAACAAGGTCACACCTAATAGTGTGTTTTTAACCTTTAATAGGGTTGGCTCTTAACAGGGCTCACTTCAGAAGAGTGAAAATTTGGGGTACCGGTCCCAGTGGTTTTTTTCCCTTAATAGGGTTTCCACATTAAAAATTCATGTGTTATGTGTGTATGATTCATTTCTTTATTGTTTTGTATCTAACATAGTTAACACTGGATTTATAGGTATACTCTGCATATTTACTGTATTTAGGTAAATAGTTATACTGCTTATCGGTAATCAAGGAGAATAAGGACAGATAAGGTAAACCAACAGACAGATAATCATTATAAGTATCACATGGAATGCATCTTGTAGGGACATAATAATTTGAGGTTTATTTGATTGGTGGTCAGATTATGGATAAGTTTTTGAGGCCACTGATTCACCCCCCCTCTCAATTATTACTAACAATTCTTGTGTTACCTGATCTATTTGTCCAACCTCTTCCTATAGAGCTTCTGCATCTCCTTTCTGAGCTTCTTGTTGTTCCTTCTCCTGGGCATCTTTTTCTATTGCCTCCTCTTCTTCCTATGAAATTTCTTTAACTCTTTCCTTCTTTAGCTCACCATCTTCTTCCTCAGCTTCATCATCAACTATTGAATCAATACGTGGGAGAGATCTAGAACCATAAGTTGATTTAGAGACCTGCTCCTTTTCTGGTGGCTCATTGCCTCCACCCGCTGCATATGAGGAGGCGTGTGTTGGTAAATTTACCATAGTAGTGACAGATGTTGCGGTAGCCATATAATTTTGCATAGGAGATGAAAAGGCCTAAGATGAAGTAGTTTTCTTCCTTCCACTTTTCTTTTGCTCGACCCATTCTTTGTTTCTTTTCATAATTGGGGTGGTCCTCAAGTATATTTTATCTATCTCTAGAATATCTCATTTGATAGGCTTCATTGGGCTTCCCTTAATCTTTTTCAAATAATGAGGATCCATAAAATCAAATTCGTCCTCGTCAATCCCTTCGATATCAAATGAGACTTTATACTCTTGAATCTGTTTGATGGTTAATCTTGATGATGACCTTTCCCTCATCTCAAAACCATTTATACAGTTGGCCCAATAATATCCTAATGCAGGAACATGGCAATATGCCAGACCAAGTTGCAAGTTATCTTTAATGAAACCATTGAGATCATAATGTGGTCTCAAAACCTCATACTTCTCAAAGGAATAATTAGTGGTTACTTTAGTAACATTTATTGTTTTTGTATTTGAGGAACAAGAATAGGATCCAACAAAATAAGGAAAAGAGATGTCAGCCTTATGCCTTTCTGTACACCTTTTATTCACCTCTACAACTTTCCTACATAGCTTGATCATAATAATTTTATCATCTAGGTACCTGTGTAATTTTTAGGAAAAATCATCAAACACAACTATTCGAATGTAGGTGGATGTCAGAAATTAAATGAAGTAGCTCCCAAATTCTAGTATCGGCGTGGATGCCTTGGAGAGATTCTCCTGTCGAGACACCCCTTTAGCTCACGAGTTAGCTTCATCGTAAAAGCATCATTGACTCTTCTGAAGTCAGCATAGCTTTTGTGTACTTGTAAACTAGGGTAAAAATTCTATATTTGGATATCGTCATCAAATTCTTCCACATGACTCAACCTGGGCCAATGGTGAGTACATGCTAGGGCATAGATGATATATGAAGACGTATAAAAGAATTATGAGGGGAAATGATTAGACTAGCTATTATATTCGGTCGCTAATAATCTCCACCCAATCCATGTATCCTACTTTTGAGCACATCATTTGCACAAAGAAAAACATCCACTCTTCAAGATTTAGGGCTTCTTCATCCCCCCTTAGTCAGTGTAGTAGCACAAGCATATCTCCAATTTCTCCTTTCATATTTGTGCCAAAAAAAAAAATTGGTAATTTGGATTGGGCTGACCTTTTCTCCTTGAACCATTCTTTAGACATTAAACCTCTAAATAAATCTTCTTTTCACTCAAATGAGACTGCGACAAGGAAAAATCCCAATTCGTGTATCCTCTTCTCTCAGGAAAATGGAAGGAATTCTAGATAGTCTCCCTTTTGAGAGTAATGAGGACTTCTTCATTTGATTTCTTAATTTTCTTGGTCTCCAGATTATATTGATTGATACATTTTGGCCCCGTTTGGTTGGGGAATTGGAATTGGACTCAAAACCTGATTATCTCAAAATTGGGTTTTGGGTTTTGCATCTTCCAGATATAGTTTGGACCGTTTGGTTGACCCAAAAGATGGATTAGTCAATCCATCTTCTACGTTTGGTTGCCAATTTCAAAATTGGAATTGGAATTGACAAATTCCAACTTCCATGTTTGGTTCAACAATTTTGAATTGGAATTGAAATTAGACACTCCATGTTCTATGTTTGGTTCTACATTTCAAATTGGAATTGGAATTCGACAAAGACTTTATCATTTTTTATTAATATTTAATAATGTTTAATTTAATGTTGTGATTTATTTTGCCCATTTTTTAATTTTATTTTTTGAATTTTTTTGAATTGTTCCTTTTTTTTAAACTTTTTCTAATTTAAGATCATTGTTTGCTTTATTTTCTAGAAAATACGCAACTACACAGTCATAGACAAAGTAAAAATACATTAAACATCAAAGAAATTTTTGGCTACTATATTTCTATTTCTTCCTTAATTAGCTAATTATTGGGTGTAAATGACTTTTTTAGGGTGAAACTATTCGCGGATAAAACTTGGAAAGGATAGCTCACTTGTTGCTTGAATTAGTT
>MU224887.1:1440188-1472865 GCA_018584345.1 Thuja plicata
CCTTTTTACTAATTATTAGATTATATTTTAAATTTATATGGAATATCATATTCAATCTTTCACAAATGACAAATACATCATATTTTGTTTTTCTTTGCACTTAGAATCAAGTTTAATTGATGTCCAAGATCTACATGAAAGATATGGTAATAGACAGGATGATTGTAAAGTTCTATGACATTGAGACTATATACCAAATAAAATTAGGAATGCATAATGATATTGTAAGGATTGGTTGGAATTGAGACACACAAGTGTTTGCATTAAAATATAAATAATAATTGCATTGCTCAATATTAAATAAGTCTTGTAGTCCTCATCACAGTATATATATATATATATATATATATTGAATGACCCAACAAAGTAGTGCGATTAGAGCACAAACAAAATATAGTAGAAACTTGACATCGACTTTATAGGTAGCCTCCGCTTTTTCCATAGCGGTCTTGAGCACCTTGCAAGACTTGCACTCATCAACCGCAATAGGTATATGTTTAGATAGTGCAGATGATGTAGACAGAGATGAGGCATCGTCGGCCCACTAAAAGTAGCCACATCCACCGCCATCCTACAATATAAATCTAAGTTAGTATTGCTATAATGATTAATATTTATTATTTGTAAATATTAAATATAGTGATATTAACAACCTTTTTCTTATTTTTGCAAGTCCAAAATTTACAGTTCTGATTATTGTTTGTGTGTGTGACGTCCTCAACACGTAGCGCACTCCATCACCACAGTCACACATAGGAACATTTATCATAGCCATCACCCTTGTATCAAATAGATTTTTGTTCATTCATACTATTGAAGCAACCAAACTTAGTATTGGAGATAGATAGAAACATTCATATAACAATATGACTATTTTCTATTAGTACAAAATGAAAAAGTTTCATTTATGTTGATATTATGAATTTATACAAAACAATACAATGAAACATCTATAACATCATATAGAAGATGGGGAAGAACAATATCCATGAACTGAATGGTGGTGTGAAAACACACCGTTAAATATGAAAACACAGGGAAATCCATGCTCTGCGCCCTTATGCCCCAAACTCATCAAGAAATCATCTCATATCCCGCTCGTTCTTCTTATTACTGTCTGTACAATTAGCTGGTCAATCCTGCATATACAAACTAAACATGATAGAAAAACTAAAACTAGTTTATTTTAAAATGGAATACACCAAGGAGCATCATCAAAAATATTGATTGTTTACAAACATGAACAATAAAAAATCATCAGATAGCTCATTTTTTATCATCATATGTGGATTCTCCCACGTTTGTGTACTTTAGATTTTCTTATGAGATAGTTCATTGCATTCGATTGTGTACATGATTTTTGCATCAATGTTTCGGATCACACACTGTGATCCATCATCGGGATGAAAGACAACAAAATGATTGAAAGATAGAAAAATGGTTGACTTCTCTTTCAATCCTTTTGCTCTTTCATCCTGATGAAGGATCACAGAGTGTGATCAGAAGTGTTTATTGAAAAACAATCTACACAATCGAATCCAGAAGCTATTTCAAACTTTTTTAATATCAACATATGTGTAGTCTCACAATATCATCATACATGTTATCTCAGAACTATCTATTTCTATTTCTTTACCATGAGACATAACTATCCTAGTGCAACAATAATAACAAATGCTAGATGTATATACATATAACATGAGATAGAATCATGAGCAATACAATCATATACCAAAACACATTTATAGCACCATCTATTCTCAAGAACTAGAAATGGACAGTTCTAAGTGTACACCTTGACAATGCATTATATTAAGCATTCATCATATGGTACTCCTTCGTGTATTCCACTTATTAAAAGCAACAGGGCTAAAAAATGCAAGAAGAACAAAATAAAATTGTCACTAACTATAATTGTCACAGTCAACAAAATAAAAGAACTATCAATCAGATACTACAAATATATAATCCTCCTTCACGCACTCTATCATCATTCATACAAAAAGATTGTTTATTAAATCAACCCATAAAAAAAATACACCTCAATAAAATAAATAGTACAACAAAAAGGCATCTAAAGTCTTTATCAAAAGTCGCATAGAAAAGGTTTGATATAAACATGATCAAAATTTAACTAATATAAACACATTATAAAAGGTTTCCAATGAGGCGATTATTTTCCCACAATAGATAGACCCACAAGCAACATTAATTTTGGTGTTTTGTTGTCATTCAATAATACATCTACAATGAACATATTCCCAACAGTAAATTAAGCCCTAACTAACCATATGCTACTACTGAACTCAATCCCAATTGTCCATATTGCTACACCATCACTTGCAAAAATGTATGTAGGATATGAAGCTCATAAGATAGCTTTCTTTGAGCAGTGAACTGTACCACCTAGTGAGCCTAATAACCACCTTGTATCTCAATTAGAGGCCATGAAGAGGACCCTCTCACAAGTGACTAGTGAGCTCACTAGTATGAATTTGAATCTACTCGAAGCCTAGAGCACATATCAATGACAAGTTGCTGGCCCAAATTCCCACTCTTAGAATCCCAATTGGAATTACAATAATTTAAAAAATTACAACTATAATTTTCAAGAGAAGGGACATGTACAACAAAGACCAAACAAGCCTTGGAATACTCATCCTAACAATGGTAGTATACCCTCTAATAATGCAAATCAATCTGTGGAGTTATCAAACAAAGACCTAAATAATTGTAATAAAGATGACAATTTGCAAATCAAATGTGACATGAAATAGAAGAATCAAAAACAAATAATACATAGGCTATTTAAACACATTAAACAAAGCCCACCCAACAAGTTCTAAAAAGCTCAGGTCAAAACTTGTACAAATTTCCTAAACTCAAAAAAAAATAGACATACAATTTGAGATTACAGCCCTTTGAAGTGAATACAAATAAACTTCAACGCTTACTCCGAGTTGATTCAGATTGAAAAGTGTGTATATATATATATACACACACACACACACACACACACACACACACACACACACACACACACACACACACACACACATACATATACATGATTGCAGAATCAAGAATAATGATTCCATTCATCCTCCTTATGTTCTGGCTGCACAAATATCAAGAATTCTCAAATATCTCGTAATGCCTACATTTGCCATTAGTTTTAGGTGAAGAAGAGAAATCTACTGATATTAAGATAAAGGGAAATCTACCATAATAAGATGAATTATGCGGAATATTTTATTGATGATTTGCAGCTCCTTCTATTATTACCACCATAGTCAATATTATTGAATGGAATGGTTGAGGGAGTTTCATTACGCCTGCCATTGAAATAATAAATCACTCTTAAAAAAGTAAAGAAAAATATGAGTCGATTATGCAGAGATGTTACTAATGGGGAATGATGAGTATGTGTCATCCTTGACTGCTAGAGTTATTTATAAAGCGAGTTTGAGAATGAATTGGAGATTGCGTGAGTTTAAATGAAATGAGTTTGTCCACAGAAAAGCAAGGTGGCAATACAAACTAGATGGTTTGGTTCACCAAACGTCCTATTTCTATCTGTTTCTACTGTAGAAAGGGATTTTGAGGTTGAAGCTCTGTTATAAAAATGTTGTGTCACTTTGTTTTGATGATCAACATTATCAACAAATTGAAAAATTGAAGCCTGTGTCACCGACCTACTGCTTAACAAAATTCACCAAATTTGAGTTTCAAATAAGAATCTGTCATGCAAGAATACTCATTGTTGCCAAGAAAATATGCAATGCTACTCATTCAATAAAAATTTTGATTTCTAACAGGATAAAAGTTGGAGTGGCTAGACAATGTAACTACCATTTCATCCTAATGCAAATTAGAAAGTGTAAAACTAGATTCAAAAACCCTTTCTATTGTGATAAGATGGGAGCTTTCAAATGGAGGAGGACAAATATGGAAGCACAATGGTGGGGATTTTTATCTATTATAATATTCAAATACTCTAGTAAAAATTTATGCATAAGGTGGTGTTGATGGGACTTTGTGACTAGTCTAATCAACAAATGTAAGTTGTCATCGGGTATTGGGGTACCGGCCAACTTCGCCTGTAAAGGTTTTTCAAGGATTAAATTCTCCAGGCCTTCAAGCGCCTGAGTGTCGGGTCTTGACAGTGCGGGAGCTAAGTTGGGTGTGTGATTGTTTTATTCGGGGGGATAGTTGGTTTTTCTCGGCTCGTCTTCTCCGGGGATTTTGGTAACTTGGGGTTTCCTACAAGCATTTGGATTATCAAACAAACTTCAAAATATATGCTAGGATTAGAGTGTATTCATTCTACTTATAGTTATGCAAATACATGTAAAACATCAACCATGCTCTAATGAACTATACTAAATACTAAACATATAGAAAACCAGCGATTCAAACATGTTCAATAGCAAGGGGAAAGAGGTCGTTAATCTACTTAAACGTTAGAGCAGAGGAAATCAGAAACATACAACACAAAAGAGTGTTAACTCAGAGATCAAGACACCAACAACATCATTATGAGAATCCTTCCTTCTTCATGAACAGTTTTCTAGCATCACTGGTGTGTACATCAATAGCTCCAAGAGATCATCTACCTACTAAGAACTTTCAAGGACTATCGAGCATTGAGCTCTGCAACTACAAGGAAATGAAATGCTAAGTGATAACAATATGGACTACAAAATCATCAATTTCTCTAACCTTTGAAATGAGGCCAGACTTGTTATTTATACACCTTACTTACCCTAAAACTTAACCTAATTTAACTTTACACTCAACAATAAAATATAATATCTAGTGGCCGGTACTATCTGCACCACTTTACAACTACCTCGAAAGGAGTAGAGGTCTGACATGTCAGAAGAATAAGACAAGAAGAGAGGTATGGAAGAATCAACATCTAGAAGAGTGCTGGAGGGAGGAGACAAGAAATTTGATCTCTTTGGAGTTTGAGGCTACATGCCTCATCAATGCAATATGTGGCTCATTGTCTTTGATGCACCAGGTAGTTAATGCTAGAGCGGCACCTTGGGAAGACCATCTGTCAGAACCATCCTTCCATCTAACACACTCTATCAAGATCACCTACTTTCTGACCCCATTATTAATTGCTAGATAGTGACTGGTCAGCTCTGGGGAACCTGCACATGGGCCACCAAAAGAATACAAAACTGTTGGATCTGGGACTTCAGGATCCAGGAGCTTATGCTCAAAGAATAATGAATGTAAAACAATGCACCCTGCTGGTGAAAATCTCCAGAATCAGGAGAAGTTTATTACCCTTCACTGTTCTTGAATGCCTCCAAAACTTGGCTAATGCCATCTTCATCTATGTCCTTAATACTATTCCACCAGTCGCGGACGGCTTCGAACTTCTCTTCAACTTCTCTAACCCTATTCCAGAATTCCTCTACTAATTTTATAGTCATGAGCCCGGAGCATTATTTTAGATATTCTTGATAACTTTCCTCCGTCGAAGTCCCCAGCAGACTGATACAGGGACTCCATGAACTCATCATACTTACTAAGGACGTAGTCCTCTAGGGCGCATGTTTTGGTGGTTAAGGGGTCAACTTGTGACACCCTTACAACAAATGCTTTGAATAGGTCCAATGGATACCGGACCATCATGACCTTCTCCCTTAAGGTCGTGACTAGTTGCTTGCACACCTCAACTTTGAGGCCAAGTATGGAGTACTAGGCTCGGAGGAATTCAAATGATTCCTCTCCTAAAATTCTCATCTTTGTGATGACCTCTTCTCCAGAGTTGATGACTTCGTCTAACCTGGTCTTCCACCCTTCATACTTCTCCAAATTTCTCTCCCATATAACAATGGCATTGGTTACTTGGCAGAAGATATTTTTGGCCAAATAAAGGTCTGGGAGCAATACAACTAAAAATTATCTTACAGTCGTTAACTTCTCGGTGACCCACCTGTCCACAGCCTATCCCTTCTTCTTCATGGCTCTTAGAGTATCCATGTCACCCTGTGGAAGTGGTAGTCCAAAGGTGGAAGCTTCCAGATGGATCTTGGTCAGTGGCTATGTAAGTTCTGTCAGAAGTCCGAGGAGATTCTCGTTCTTTTCTCTTTCCTCCTTCAACTTTTGGGCATGTTTATCATACTGGACCTCGACTGCCCGGGTTGCCTCTTGTAGCAGGTCTAATTCTCCCTACTTGTCTCTCCTCCCTAGAGGAACTTTTGTGATTGTATAATCTTCGGCCCTTACCGATGTTTCATCTGTATCTATGGGAGGTGTTGTAATTGTTGCAACTATGCTTGCTTCTGGTCTAGTCCGGAGGGTATGGACTGTCTAGACCTTTTTAGGCTTCTTGGCCTCTGCGTTTCGGGCCATCATTTCAGCCAGGGAGAGTGGAACACCTGTTGCTACCGTCGGGGCCTTTCTCTTTCTGGATTCCACCAGCCATTGTGGCGGCTATGGCAGTTTTGTTGCTAAGGCCTAAGTATTAGGACTCCCTTCGGAGTCCGGTGGTGCATTCCTGGTATATGTAGTTTCATCGGGCTCTTTCTCCTTTCCCTATTCCTATTCTTGTTCCTGCTCTCCAGAGGCCTTGGTGTCTTCCACCCTATTGGTGTCCTTATCTGTGATGTCCAGGATCTCCTCTCCGCTGGCATCAGCATCACCTGTATCATCAAGGATTTCAGTGTCCTTCTCAGCATTGGGTGAATCAACATTCATATCCTCGGGGATTCTTCCTTCATCCTGCTATTGTTGTTGTTCTTCAACATCATTCGCTGGGATATCCTTCTCTGTTGGGACATCTTCCAAAGGTGGCGGAGGTGTCTGGCCAAGGTTTAGCATTTGGGCCACTGTGATCAGCTTGTCGAATGTACTCCGGGGCGCTTGGTCACCTAGAGTAACCAAAGGTGTCTAGAGCGTGACAATTGGGGATACGATTGATCCTATGGATCCAGTTTCCCCAGTTGTCAGTTGATCATTGTTTTCTTGCCTTGGTTCTATCTTGGTCTCCTGGAATGGTGTTTCCTCCTGCTTGGGATCCTTTCATGCTTCTTCCCAGACTTCCTACTCTGTTGCAGCCTCTTTCTCTGGGACTTCTTTTTAACTGGTGATCTCTTCCTTTTCCTGGGCAATAATTTCTTCCACCACCTGGTCTATTTCCCCATGCAAGTTCATAATCTCATCCATCCTAAAGATGTCATCAAAGTCATCATGTGGGGGAGAGACCTCTGCTATATCATCTAGTTTGGGGGAATCCGAACTGACCTCTACTGGGGAACATTAGGCATGTCAGGGCCCGTGTCTATGCTTGGGGTAGGGTTTACCTACTGCTTCTTTCTTTTCAATGGGGCCCCGACATCTAGAATATTAGTAGACTCCACTTCCGTGAATGCCTGCCTTCTCATTAGTGATGCCAACAATAGGGATCCCATCAAGCGAGAAGATGCCACTGGAGTTGCGAGGAGGTCACGAGAAAGCTGGGCACTTATCTTCTGGCTCGTTAGCCTAGATGCCTCCATCTATTCTTGTATTTTTGCCATCATGGGGAGAAGACCTTGGGCTAGCACTTGGGCTGGGGCACTTTTCTTCTCCTTCTCCTTGCTTTTGCTTGGTCCTACGATTCTGGAGGTTGAAGCAGACCTTTTGGGTGCTCCTTGGACACACCCGCTCAAAATATTTATGATTATTATCTATAATGGGGTGGAATACCTCCTCAATTGTTAAGTTCTCTGGGGTACCCCAATCCACTAGAGGGAGATCCAATTTATTCATCCCCTGCTCTTTATATGTAGGGTTCTCCAGAGGCCCATCGTCTATGAAATGTTTTGGAAAGCCCCGAAGGTTGAGTGCTTACATCAAACCTTTTGACATGCGGGAGTGCTGCCAGGCCCGGAGATCAAAAATATCTTGGCAATCTACCCATAAATCTTCAATATCATTTGTATGTGGCTCAGATGCCCGGGGCAGCACCTCCCTTATTTTCCCCACTGGGTCAAAATTGCCTCTGGTGTGGTGGAATTCCACTAGTCGCAGACTCTTTAATTCATTGTTAGCCTCCTTGGCCACCACAAGACTACAGGAATAGTTCCCACAAACCATCGAGAATGGAATAGATACAACCTTTTTAGAGGCAAAGAATGCATGGAGCTCTAGGATTTTCTTGCAAGACTCCAAAAGAATGATCCTATCCCTGCAATATCTAGGGAGTAGGTAGGGTTTCTCGGAGAAGCTGGTCACCCGAATGTATGTATGTTGCTGGAATTGAGTGAAGTAATTGTCATAAGTACTCACCAGGTTCATCGCCTCTTACAACAACTGGTACCCGATGTCCCGAGTAAGTATCAAAATGCTATGGTAAATGAACGCGTCATTTACCTGACAAAAATTAGGGAAGCTAAGTTCCCACTGGACCTGGGGATAGTGATCCCATGGCACCAACTAGCTGTGCCTGTTCCTTAGAATTCCCACTATCTACAAACCCTGAAAAGTAGGTCTCTGTTGGGCCAGTGCCCATAATACGTAGGATATCATGTCAAACTTTGAAGTCTGGAGGATGCTCTTTAGCTGCATGTCCACATGGTTGGCGATGATAACCACCCAGTTGAGGGTCTGACTGTGGGTGGTGATGCAGTAGAGAAAGTAATACATCCATGCCAAAAATTCCTAGGCATGGGGCTCTCTAGAGAGCCCGCATAGAAATATAATCCCCACCTGAATACATTCTTTAAAGTCTTCGTTCATCTTTTTATAGTCCCTTCTTAGGGACTTTAGCCAGTGAGTGTTGAGATGTTGTTGAGTGAGAAGGGAAGCTTCCTCGAACTCCTTCAATGATGTGGACCGGGAGAGAACAATGGCTCTCTTGAATTGGGGGATCCCCAGCCCTGAAGCAAAAGTGGTTGCATCTAGATTGGTGATGGGCGTTGGATAGTATAGTGGCCGAGGATCGGCAAGCAAAACAACCTGGGTGGGGGCATTGTAGAGCGTCTCTAGTTGGAGTATCAGCTCTGGTGCTTGCATCGAGAAGGGAAAACTTGTGGCCCTTATAATTCCAGAGGTGGCCATGTATTTAGCCATATCATCTCCGGTGGTCCTTTGTTGGTATATGGCTTGGACCAAGCCCTTCATTTCAGCCCATAGACCGGGCTCGATATCTATTATTTCCTGCAACTTGGAGTCCACCTTGAACCCCATGAGGACACCCTCCTTCGGGTATTTGGAGGTTAGTGGTAGTTTGGCCAGCATCATTTTGGCCTTAGTTTTCGTGGCCGCCCGGGTGGAGTTACTTGGAAGCTCCAGACTGTCAGGAGGAGTGATCACTTCAGCCATTTTGATCGGACTATCTGCAACCTACAAGACTGGAGAACCGTTAATACACATAATATGATAAAAAAAAATTAGGGACTTCATGGAATTCACCACCATTTTGCACCTGTTCAAAAAGCATTAGTATGCATCAAAATCCCAGAATATCAAATTTAGAAAGGATTGGATTCTGATCAACACCCGAGAGCTCTGGGGTATTAGTTTAGGTGACACAAATGGAATGAAGACCCAGGGATTCTCAATACCTGGAGTCTGGAGAAACTAGCCATTGTCGATGTGACCGGTAGTGAGCCGTACTTGGCTGACATGGGTCATCACGTGGCCACGCGACATGCGGCATGAAGGCTCTTTATGGCGATAAGTGGGCTGACATGGGGGAAGTGACTGCCATATGGGAAGGGATTTGAATGCTCATTTATCGGAAATTAATCCCTCTATTAAGATGACATGACAGAGGAGAGAGAAAGTTGCCATGGCTTGAACGGGCGAGGTGCCAAGTTTGAGCCAGGCAGGCGCCATGAGAGCGAGCTCAGCAAATTGGGTCAAAATGTGAGAAGGGCATGACAAGCTCACAATAAACATGAAGGATATAAATAGAATATACACATTTAAAGAGGGTCAAAGCACAAGGGCCGAAGCACAACTCATAGGCTGACTGAAAATAAGCATCTATACATCTATTTACATGTAGCTTATAGAAATATACAGGTGTATATACAAAATTTACAAAGTATGCACAAGCATTTTACTAAACTTACAACCACATAGAGGGCAAATGACCCTTTGGCAAATCCATCCCACCAATAGGAGGTAACAAAAGAAATGAAACCAGAAACATAAAAGCCAACACAAAGATGCGGCAAAAAAAAAAAACCAGAATGAACGCAAACAAACAAAGAAAAAACCAGAAAGCAGGGCTGAAGGACCTACCTGGAAACACGGGGAATGAAGAGGAATCAATCATGGGAGGCAACTTGCAAATGATTCACCTTCGAATGACCACGACCCAATACTATTAATTGCTACTAATCAATCGTTAAACATAGAGAGAAAAACATTGTTTGATCGCCTTAATCATCTTTGAATCACTCTAATTGCTCTGAGTGTTTTGATCGCGGTAAGTGTGAAAGTGATTGGTAAATCTGATTTATACCCGTAGGGTAAAAACACATTTCTTTCCTTTCACAAGCTCTGGAATAGGAAAACCTCAGGACTCCAGGCCCGAGGATTCCATGCAGCCACATCTTCTCATAAAAGAAGACATGATGGTAGAGAATCCTGGAGTCCGGGGTCTGACTAACTCAAACAGACAAACACACTTTGGGACTGGGTCCCAAAGGCAAGAGAATAAAAAGAAAAAGAAAATGACCCTCGCGGAAGCAAAGCCCAGAGGGGAACAAAAGGAAACAAAAGAAACCAAGGAAAAAGCAAAAGCAAAAAATGGGGACCCAGCATTTTGCCCACAAAATGTAGGGACGGGTATGCAGGGCATAACAAATGGTGACCCATTGGGACGATTGCCTTAGCGCATTCAAGAAATTTAGAATATCTAGTTAGAAAAACTAGATTTAATCTTTACTTGGAGCATTCTTCTTGCAAAGTGCGAGGTGTCTAGGAAAATTAGACTCATCATTGATTCAATCTTTCAATCTTTCATCAGCTGTGAAGTGTGTGGTTTGAAATAAAATCAAGCCGATGATTTCTAGGAGCAGTAGAGAGGAGGCACTAAGTACATCAAACCAAAGTCATCATATCTTGCATGTTCCCCTAGATACCAGAGTTCTCTATTCTTCAGTTGTTTTATTTTCTTTTCATCTGAAGATGGGAAGGCGGTACTTCTTTCACCATGAACCTTAAGCTTAGCTAATTTCCATAGCAGAACTCCTTTTACCTTGCAACCCATTTTTAAATTGTTGAATAGGAGAGAACACTCTAGACCTGAGATATTTTGATGATCTTTAGACTTGGTTGACAACCAGAGCAACCGATCTTCCCTCAAGGATCATGCGATTACTTGCTCCTTAGATTCTGTTAACCGATGTGTGGACTTTCCAGATATGAACCTGATGAAGATTACTCATAACCTGTTACCATACACTCAAAATGGCTCTGGAGTGTGGACAAATTCCACCATGCTAACAATAGATTTCAAACTACCCAAATGCGCAAGGTACCATCCCAGGGGCTAGATGTTATGCGAAGCATACCTGTCTACAAGAGGAAGACAACATGCTAGGAGCCCAGAAAACACACACACAAAACAAAAGAAAGCCAAAAATGAAGGCAAACACAAAAAAAGGGAAGGCGGTCCCAAGGGACGGCTGACAAAATATTTACAAGGTATTCCAAAGGAACACCGGGAAAGGTATTTACAAACAGGAACTTTACATAAAATACATTGATACGTAACAGGACAGCTTCCCCGGTCATAGTATTAAGGTGATAAATATTTGCCTTGTAGATCTCAGATATCAGATATGGTCTAAGCTAGAGCCGTTGAAACTTAGTGTGCTTCCCATTCTTTTCCTGGGCCTTGTCCCATAGAAGTACTAGGTCAAAAATTTGAAAGGCCTTATGTTAGGCTCTTCAGTCAAACCACCATTTTACTACTGCTTGATGACACATGGGTGAGATTCACCTCAGGGGAGGTCTTTGATTGGGATTCCTAGACAAGCAGCACCATAGGAGTATCACTGGAATGATTACTGGGTCCAGGCAAATCTGCTTTGTGTTCTTTCTCCTGGAGGACATTGATATGATGGGTAGCAACGATGATGTAAGGCTCACACTCTAATTTAGAATGTTTTTGATAATGCAGCTGGCACCAAGTGTCAAAAAAGAGTGTGGCAGGAGTTGCTGCGTTACCTTGCGAGTTAACCTCATCCCTTAGTTTTTTGTCCAGTTCCTGAATTCTCTGAGAGACTATGGGATCCTCCCTGGGGGCGAAATCAAAGGTTAGGATCTCTAGAGGTCGATACACCCTGGGAGAAGTCTCAGAGAAAAGGACTTCATTCACCCTCCTAACTTCAGTGAGGGCCTGCTTCATCCTGTGTTCACTTTCTACCTGGATCTGGTTAGGCTGCCCTTCCCAAGGGACCCACAAGTGGGAGAAGTTGGTGGAGAAATACCTGTTAAGGGCCTTAGACCAATTCCAACTTAGCAACATCCCATAAGTTTCAGGGATGTCCACCACTTGGATGTATATTATGCTTGATATCTAGGGGTCTTAGATGAGCTAAATCTAGATGTTCTTTAGCTCACCTACCATTTTTATAGCAATTTTGTCCAGCTGGACTACTGCGCCTTTGGATGGAATGGGATGGAGTCCAAGCTTTTGGCATATAGATAAGGGCATGACATTGCCCGAAGCTCCAGAGTCTACCAAGAAATTATGTAGGTTATTCCCTTGTATGTTCAAACCTAGTAAAAGGGGAGGATCCTTAGTGTTCCCCCGGAAGATAGCCACATTGACATCGTCAAAAGTGACAGTCTTGGGTGGGTGACTGACAGCTTCCAGATTTCCCAAGAGCTTGAGAAGAGACTTCTTCTGCTCAGAACAATTTAGTAAGACCTCCATCAAGGTCATGGAGGTGGTGGTTCTTTCCAACACCCTAGTGATGTCAAACCTCCCTCCCAGGTAAAGTTGGCTTCCCTCGGCCGGATCCTTAGCTTGGTTGGAGCCAGGCCCTTTCGGTGGGAAGAAGTGATCAGTTGTATTGTCCCAGGGAGGGGTATCCTTGGGAGGTGTTGGTGTATAAATTGGTCCTTTACCAGCCTAAATCTGTGTGTTGTAGGGAGTCCGTGGGCTGGTGAAGACATTGGCCTCAAAGGCCGAGATAGATTCATAAAAGAATCCCTGCAATTCGGGTTCTTCTTCATCTTCCTTGTCTGTCCCAAAGAAGATGGTCTCACAGGTGAAGGCACCGTGAGTAGGCTCTTGTGTAGGAATTTCTGGGGGAGTAGGATTCATAGGTTGTTGTCTATCCAAATAGGAGATCATGATGACCTTCTCTAGTGTGGCATAATTCACCTCAGAATGAGAGTTGGTGTCATGCAATCTACACCAATTAGTTAGGGGGTAGAATTTTGCAAGCTGTGTAGAATGACTGGGTCCAACACTACCCTGAGTGGTGTTTTGGTTCAGAGGAGGACCTTCGATGTTTGCATTATTGTTCCATTACTATTGATTGGGTCGAGGCCCATTATTGTATTTTCTTCCTCTGGCATTGGTATTTCGTTGACTGAAGAAGATATTCCCTCTTTGGGAATTGGGGTTGTGAGGTTCAGAAGGCCCCACCTTTAGCTGTCCCATGTCCACAGTCATGGAGGACACTAATCACTGAAGGGATTCAAACTCGGCGGACAACTGAGGTGTTCACATCACTATGTGATAGTTGTTGTGGTTGGTTCTCAGGGAAAGCAACAGTAGCTCCTAGAGTTGACGATGGCAATCTTCCAGCCGCGGGAAACTAGAAGAAAGGTACTTCGAAGGGTTGGGTTAGTGGTTGTTGCATTTGTTATGGTTAGTTCCAGGGAATGAATTCTAGACCCGATATTGTTTGGGTATGTGACGGATACATGTACTAGGCCTACTGGTCTATCGATGGTGGTGGGTTCATGGTCATCGCTGGGGCACCCATTGCCTGATTGGGGTTGTATCCTCTGCCGTAGGAAGTTCTGTCATGTATCATGTTGAATGGTGTGCACTGCCCAATCCCGCCAGGAGGTTCAAACAATAAGACAACTCCAAGGCTAGGTTGTAAACCTTTGCTAGAGTATCCTAGTCATTGGGGGCGGTGGTTCTCCATAGGAGAGTGGCAATGAAAGGGTCCATAGCATTGAGGTATGTCTGGATGGTCACATCTGCGGATAGGATGAAGGGGCCCATGCACCACTTCAAGACGCGTTGGAACTGATGGTTGAATGCTACAAGGGGTTTGTTCAGTTCCTTCCTGATGGAGATAAACTAGCTGTGGGACCAAGCCGTGTTCATGTGTACACGGAAGGCTGCCAAGAAAATGTCTTCCATATCTTGCCAACTATTGATGGAGTTGGCTGGCAAGTTAAGGTACCAGTTTAAATCATTTTGTCCCAAGGACAGAGGAAACATCTAGGTCACAACGTCTTGATGTTGGATCCAATGTCGGTTCATGGCATCTTTGTATGCCTGTAGATGCTCTTCTACGATTCCTGAGCCTAGATGCTCATATCTAGGGCAGATCTTCTCCAGATACAGAGGAAGATCGTTGGTAGCACTAGGGAACTACCCCATTGGGGAACCAGTGTTACCAAAGTACGTAACCATTAGGAGTGTTTGATTTTGGCTAGGTTGAGTGTTGGTTCTTGGGATTGTCTGAGAGACTTGGGAATTCTGTAGTGTAGTAGACCCCTAGACAAGGTTGGCTGGTTGCTTGGTTTGCGGGGTCCACTTCTTTCGAGCAAGAGGCTCAAGTTCAACAAACCTTCTAGGATTGGGGGCTAATCTAAGGACTCTTTCAAATCGTGCAGGTGAAAATGATCACTAAAGGTCTAATTCCTAAAACTATGGCTTGGGGAACCCTCAGGTGGTGTAAATTCAAAATCTTCCAAAGGGGATGAGCTCATGCTCTCCTTCTTGCACCAGTTTTTGTTGATGGGACTTTGTGACCGGTCTCATCAACAGATGTAAGTTGTCACTGGGTATCGAGATACCAGCCAACCAAATTTGCATGTAAAGGTTGTCCAGGGAATAAATTCTCTGGGCCTTCAAGAACCTGAGTTTTGGGTCTCGATAGTGCGTGAGCTAAGTTGGGTGTGTGACTATTTTATTCAGGGGGATAGTTGGTTTTTCTTAGCTCGTCTTCTCTAGGGATTTTGGTAATTTGAGGTTTCCTACAAGTATGTGGATTATCAAACAAACTTTAAAAGATATGTTAGGGTTAGAGTGTACTCATTCTACTTATAGTTATGCAAATACATTTAAAACATCAACCATGCTCTAACGAACTATACTAAATACTAAACATATATAGAACCAACAATTCATACATATTCAATAGCAAGGGGAAAGAGGTCATTAATCTACTTAAATGTTAGAGCAGAGGACATCAGAAACATACAACACAAAAGAGTGTTAACTCTGAGATCAAGACACCAACAACATCATTGCGAGAATTCTTCCTTCTTCATTAACAGTTTTCCAGTATCACTGGTGTGTACATCAACAGCTCCAAGAGAGCATCTACCTACTAATAACTTTCAAGGACTACCGAGCATTGAGCTATGCAACTACAAGGAAATGAAATACTAAGTGCTAATAGTATGGACTGCAAAATCATCAATTTTGCTGACCTTTGAAATGAGGTCAGACTTGTTATTTATACACCTTACTTGCGCTAAAACTTAACCTAATTTAACTTTACACTTAACAATAGAATATAATATCTGGTGGCTGGTACTTCCTGCACAAGTTTACAACTACCTCGAAAGGAGAAGAGGTACGACATGTCAGAAGAATAAGACAAGAAGAGAGGTATGGAAGAATCGACATTGAGAAGAGTGTTGGAGGGAGGAGAGAAGAAATTCAATCTTTTCAGAGTTTGAGGCTATATGCCTCATCAATGAAATATGCGGCTCACTATCTTTGATGTGCCCGATAGTTAATGATGGAGCGGTGCCTTGGGAAGACCATCTATTAGAACCATCCTTCCATCTGATACACTCTATCAGGATCACCTACTTTCTGAACCTGTTATTAACTGCTGGATAGTGACCGATCGGCTACGGGGAACCTAAACATGGGCCACTAAAAGAATACAAAATCGTTGGATCTGGGACTCCAGGATCTGGGAGATTACGCTCAAAGAATAATGAATGTAAAAGAATGCACCCTACTGGTGAAAATCTCTAGAATCAGGAGAAATTTATTGCCCTGTACTGTTCTTGAATGCCTCCAAAACTTGGCTAATGCCATCTTCATCTATGTCCTTAATACTATTCCACTAGTCGCGGATGGCTTCGAACTTCTCTTCAAATTCTCTGGCCTCATTTTGGAATTAATCTACTAATTTTATGGATTCATGAGCCCGAAGCATCATTTTAGATATTCTTGATAACTTTCCTCCGTCGAAGTCCCCGGTAGATTGATACAGGGACTCCATCAACTCATCATACTTACTGAAGACGTAGTCCTCTAGGGTGCATGTTCCAGTGGTGAAGGGGTCAACTTGTGATACCCTTACAAAAAATGCTTTGTATAAGTCCAATGGATACTGGACCACCGTGACCTTCTCCCTTAGGGCCATGACCAATTGCTTGAACACCTCAACTTTGAGGCCAAGTCTAGAGTACTGGGCCTGGAGGAATTTGAATGATTCCTCTCCCAAAATTCCCGTCTCTGTGATGGCCTCTTCTCCAAAGTTGATGAATTTATCCAACCTGGTCTTCCACCCTTCATACTTCTCAAAATTTCCCTCCCATATAACAATGGCATTGGTTACTCAGCCGAAGAGATTTTTGGCCAAATAAAGG
The DNA here is from genome assembly GCA_018584345.1 of Thuja plicata. Taxonomy (NCBI): domain Eukaryota; kingdom Viridiplantae; phylum Streptophyta; class Pinopsida; order Cupressales; family Cupressaceae; genus Thuja; species Thuja plicata. The sequence continues at coordinate 1,457,022 of MU224887.1, forward strand.
TCTGAGAGCGATACAACTAAAAATTGCCTTACGGTCGTTATCTGTATAGTGACCCACCCGTCCACAGCCTATGCCTTGTTCTTCATGGCCCTTAGAGTATTCATGTCACCCCGTGGAAGTGGTAGTCTAGAGGTGGAAGCTTCTGAATGGATCTCGGCCAGGGGCTATGTAAGTTGTGTCAGAAGTCTGAGGAGATTCTTGTTCTTTTCTCTTTCCTCCTTCGACTTCTGGGCCTGCTTATCATACCGGGCCTCTACTGCCCGGGTTGCCTCTTGTAGAAAGTATAATTGTCCCTTCTTGTCTCTCCTCCCCAGAGGCACTTCTGTGATTGTATAATATTTGGCCCTTACCACTACTACATCTGTATCTTGGGGAGGTGTTGCAATTTTTGCAACTATGCTTCCTTCTGGTCTAGTCTGGAGGGTATGGATTGTCTGGGCCTTTTTAGGCTTCTTGGCCTCTGCATTTCGGGCCATCAATTTGGCCAAGGAGAGTGGAACACCTATTTCTACTGCTAGGGCCTTTCTCTTTCTAGATTCCACCAGCCATTATGGTGGCTGGGGTGGTTTTGTCACTAAGGCCTGAGCATTAGACTCCCTTTAGAGTCTGGCGGTGCATTCTTGGTATCTGCAGTTTCATCGGGCTCTTTCTCCTTTCCCTGTTCATGTTCCTATTCTTACTCTTCAGAGGCCTTAGTGTCTTTCACCCTATTGGCATCCTTATCTATGATGTCTGGGATCTCCTCTCTGCCGACATCAGCGTCACCTATATCATCGGGGATTTCCCCATCCTTCTCAGCATTGGGTGAATCAACATTCATATCCTTGGGGATTCTTCCTTCATCCTACTATTGTTGTTGTTCTTCTTTGGCATCATTCGCTAGGATATCCTTCTCCGTTGGGACCTCTTCCAGAGGTGGCGGAGGTGTCTGGCCAAGGTTTAGCATTTGGGCTGCTATGATCACCTTGCCAAATGTACTCTGGGGTGCTTGGTCACCCGGAGTAACCAATTACATCTGGAGCATGACAATTGGGGGTGCGGTTGATCTCATGGGTCTGGTTTCCCTAGTTGTTAGTTGCTCATCATTTTATTGCCTTGGTTCTATCTTGGTCTCCTGGATCGGTATTTCCTCCCGCTCAGGCTCCTTTTGTGCTTCTTCCCAGACTTCTTGCTCTGTGACAACCTCTTTCTTCCGGACTTATTTTTCAGTGGGGATCTCTTCCTTTTCCTCGGCAAAAATTTCTTCCACTGCCTGGTCTATTTCCCCATGCAGGTTCATAATCTCATCCATCCTAAAGATGTCATCATGCAAGGGAGAGACCTCTGCTATATCATCCAATTTGGGGGAATCCAAACTGACCTCTACTAGGGGAACATTAGGCATGTCGGGGTCCGTGTCTGCACTTGGGGTAGGGTTTACCTTCTGCTTCTTCTTTCTTTGTAATGGGGCTCCAACATCCAAAATATTTGCAGACTCCACCTTCGCGAATGCCTTCCTACTCATTAGTGATGTGAACAACGGGGATCTTGCCGAGTGAGCAGGTGCCACTGGAGTTGCGAGGAGGTCGCGGGAAAGCTGGGCACTTATCTTTTGGCTTGTCAGCCTAGACACCTCCATCTTTCCTTGTATTTGTATCATCATGGAGAGAGGACCTTGGGATGGCACTTGGGTTGTGGCACTTTCCTTCTCCTTCCCCTTGCTTTTGCTTGGTCCTGCGACTTCGGAGGTTAAAGCAGAGCCCCGCACAATTAGGCCCTTTCGGGTGTTCCATGGACACACATGCTCAAAATATTTATGACTATTATCTATAATGGGGCGGCATACCTCCTCAATTATTAAGTTCTCTGGGGTGCCCCAATCCACTGGAGGGAGATCCAATTGATCCATCCCCTACTCTTTATATGTAGGGTTCTCTAGAGGCGCGTCGTCTATGAAATCTTTTGGAAATCCCTGAAGGTTGAGGGCTTTCATCAAACCTTTTGACATGCGAGAATGCTGCCAGGATTGAAGATCAAAATTGTCTTGGAAATCTGCCCAGAAATCTTCAATATCATTTGTATATGGCTCAGATGCCTGGGGCAATGCCTCCCTTATTTTCCCCATTGGGTCAAAATTACCTCTAGTGTGGTGGAATTCCGCCAGTCCCATACTCTGTAATTCATTGTCGGCCTCCTTGGCCACTACGAGACTACAAGAATAGTTCTCACAAACTATCAGGAATGGAATAGATACAACCTTTTTCAAGGCAAATAATGCATGGAGCTCCATGATTTGCTTGAAAAACTCTAAAATAATGATCCTATCCCCGCAATATATAGGGAGTAGGTAGGGTTTCCTAGAGAAGATGGTCACCTGAATGTATATATGCTACTAGAATTGAATGAAGTAATTTCTGTAATTACTCACTAGGTTCACTTCCTCTTGCAAAAACTAGTACCCGATGTCCTGAGTAAGTGTCAAAATGCTATGGTAAATGAACGCGTCATTTACCCAGCAAAAATTAGGGAAGCTAAGTTCCCACTTGACCTGGGGATAGTGATCCCATGGAACCAACTGGCCTGGCCCATTCCTGAGAATGCCCACTGTCTGCAAACCTTGAAAAGAAGGTCTTTGTTAGGACAATGCCCATAGTATGTAGGATGTCATGTAGAACTTTGAAGTATGGAGGATTCTCTTTAGCTGCGTGTCCACATGGTTAGCGATGATAACTGCCTAGTTGAAGGTCTAAACACGGGTGGTGATGTAGTAGAGAAAGTAATACATCCATGCCAAAAATTACCAGGCATGGGGCTCTCCAAAGAGCCTACATAGAAATATAATCCCTTCCTGAATACATTTTTTAAAGTCCCTGCAGGTAATCTCCAGCTTCATCTTTTTATAGTCCCTTCTTGGGGACTTTAGCTAGTGAGTGTTGAGATGTTTTTAGGTGAGAGTGGAAGCTTCCTCAAACTCCTTCAATGACACAGATCAGGAGAGAACAATGGCTCCCTTGAATTGGGGAATCCCCAGCCCCGAAGCAAAAGTGGCCGCATCTAGATTGACGATGGGTGCTAGATAGTGTAGTGGTCGAGGATCGGTGAGAAAAAAAACCTGGGTGAGGGCGTTGTAGAGATTTTCTAGTTGGAGTATCAGCTCTAGTGCTTGCACCAAGTAGGGAAAACTTGCTACCCTCATAATTCTGGAGGTGACCATGTATTTAGCCATATCATCTCCGGTGGTCCTCTGTTGGTATATGGCTTGAACCAAGCCCTGCATTTTAGCCCATAGTCCGAGCTTGGTATCTGTTATTTCCTGTAACTTGGAGTCCACCTTAGACCCCACAAGAACACCCTCCCTTAGGTATTTGGAGGTTAGTGGGAGTTTGGCCAACATCTTTTTGGCCTTAGTTTTTGTGGCCACCCGGGTGGAGGTACTTGGAAGCTCCGGACTGTCAGGAGGAGTGATCACTTCAGACATTTTGATTAGACTATCTGCAACCTAAAAGAATGGAGAATGGTTAATACACATAATATGATAATAACAATATTTAAGGGACTCCAGGGAATTCACCACCATTTCACACTTGTTCAAAAAGTATTAGTATGCATCAAAATCCTTGAATATCAAAGTTAGCAAGGATTGGATTCTAATCAACACTTGGGGTCTTCGGGGTATTAGTTTAGGTGACACAAATGGAATGAAGACCCAGGGGCTTCTCAGCACCCAGAGTCTGGAGAAACTATCTATTGTTGACATGAGCGACAACAAGCCATACTTGGCTGACATGGGTCATCACGTGGCCATGCGACATGCGGCGCAAAGGCTCTTAATGGTGACAAGTGGGATGACATAGGGGAAGTGAATGCCATATGGGATGGGATTTGAATGCTCATTCATGGGAAATTAATCCTACCATTAAGATGACATGACAGAGGAGAGAGAAAGCTTCCATCTCTCTAATGGGTGAGGTTCTGAGTTTGAGCCAGGCAGGCACCATGAGAGCGAGCTCAACAAATTGGGTCGAAATGTGAGAAGGGAACGATGAGCTCACCATAAAAATGAAGGATATACATAGAATATACACATTTACAGAGGGTCAAAGCACAACAAGGGCCGAAGCACAACTCACAGGCTGACCAAAAACAAGCATATATACATCTATACAAAAATAGACAGGGGTATATACAAAATTTACAAAGTATGCACAAGCATTTTACTAAACTTACAACCGCACAGAGGGTGGACAACCCTTTGGCAGAGCCATCCCACCAATGAGAGGCAATAGCAGAAACAAAACTAGAAATAGAAAAGCCAACACAAAGACGCGGCAAAAAAAAACACCAAAACGAACACAAACAAACAAAGCAAAAAATAGAAAGGAGGGCCAAAGGACCTACCTGGAAACATAGGGAATGTGGAGGAATCGAGCATGGGAGGCGTCCTGTAAATGATTCACCTTTGAATGACCATGACCCAATACTATTAATTGCTGCTAATCAATTGTTAAACATAGAGAGAAAAATGATGTTTGATCACCTTAATCATCTTTGGATCGCTCTAATTGCTCTGAGTGTTTTGATTGCAGTAAGTGTGAAAGTGACTGGTAAGTCCTATTTATACCCTTAGGGTAGAAACACATTTCTTTCCTTCCACAAACTCTAGAATAGGAAAACCTCCAGACTCCGGGCCCATGGATTCCATGTAGCCACATCTTCTCATAAAAGAAGACATGATGGCAGAGAATCCTAAAGTCCGGGGTCTGGCTAACTCAAACATACAAACACACTCTGAGATCGAGTCCCAGAGGCAAGAGAATGAAGAGAAAAAGAAAACGACCCTCGTGGAAGCAAATCCCAGAGGGGAACAAAAGGAAATAAAAGAAACCAAGGAAAAAGCAAAAGTGAAAAAGGGGGACCCAACATTTTGCCTGCAAAATTTAGGGACGGGTATGTAGGGCATAAAAAGTGGGAGAATAGACAAGTCATGAGAACTATTTGACAAAATGCTGAATTCTTATAATAGGAAACAAACTTACTAAAATATCAAAGCATGATTGACCAGTTACATACCATTGCAGTCATGGAACATAGACAAACTTAAGCCACACATTACATTAGTTATGCTAGTCATACAAAACTCTAGTTGATTTCACAACTTGGTGGGAAGCTAAAAACTTCTTTCATGAAATGTAAAGATCTACCTTTATCTAGAAATCACCATTAACTAAAGTCAAGTAGTGGTAGTATTATCTTCTTGACATATGATTAATGAGTGGTTAGTAAGTCTGTTTCCATAGTGGATTTGGAACAGGTATAGACATCCAACAAAGCATACATAAGTTGCATTCTTTTAACATTATCAACAAAAATGCTCTGGTTGGAATGAACACAAAAATAGGTAAGCACCAACAAGGCACGTGAAATGTTAGATAGATTGCCTAAAGGTGATGTCATCCCATGGAGTGCAATGATTATAGGACATGCGAACAATGAATTTGTTAAAAAGGATTACTGATAAAATTCAACTTATTACAGGGGACTGTTTAAAACTGATTAGAATATTGTGATGCAACAGTACTGTCACCTTGTGAAACATGCAATAGTGTAAGTTATAACAGATGAAAATGTTCCAAAGACCTCTAAAAAGTCTAAATACAAAAAATAAATTTTGGTTAATGTCATAGTTAAAACCTCACTAAATTTGTGAATGCTTTGGGCAATGTGGATCATTACAATCCACCAATTGTGAATGCAATCCACTCCACTCTCTCCTCCTCATTCATTAGCAAGAACCCTTTGTCTCTTTCACATTGAAGCACGAAGGCATTTTATACCTTCAGAAAAACACCTCGACTCAATTCAGGGATGGATTTGAGAGCATTATACGTGCTAAGAAAAACAGTTCCTCATCAGATTTATCCACTTTGTGGAGGTGAACATTTCTGAGGCTATCTTTTAATTTCTTGACTGTTTCACAGGTGACATCGAAGGAACTAGCCATACTTGCCTTTTTCCTCTTTCCCTGCCTTGATGATGATGATGTAGGAGTTTCTTTATTTGCAGTGGACTGATTTGAATGATTAAGGTCTTCATCCAAATCAGCAACACTGTCAAGATTTATATTGAAACCAATGTCCTCTTCATCATGCACATCAAATGCCTCTTCCATAGGGTTCTCTTCCTCAATCTCATGGGAAGTCATAGCTGCATTACCTTCAGCAATGTCATTACCAACAATTACACTCAATTCATTGAAGTATTGGAAGGGTTGCCTCTTATACACTATGGCATTTTTGAACTCTCTCCTCTACATGTTGGCATAAATAAATGGATTAGGTTTTGTGTATCAGTATTAACTTTATAAGAAGGCATTAATATTTCAATCAAAACATTAGAAAGACCACCCTATCTTCAAAAACTCATCCCACACACTCTCCTCGGCATCTATGCATTAAGTTGCCTCATTCCAAGTGAAACCGCTTGTATTTCTCAACTCTCTCATCACTCTATATGCAAGATTCCATGTTTTCAACTTATTTTTAAAATTGTCATTTGTTAGGTGAGGTGCATGTCTGTGTTGAACCACCTCTCAATGACGGTCCACACTTCTTTTTTGAATCCCCCATATCCTTTTCTTCCGAGTTGGACTTGCTCAATGAACAAATCTAAAAACTTATGTTCCATCTCTTTGGTCCATTGTACCTTCTTTCAGGAAGAAGATAAGTGGCTCACATTACCAGTTTCTTCCATGTTCATCATGAGTTTTGTGTATGCCATGGTCTAGATCAACTGTTCACAATGTACAAAGGCTTGTTAATGGTGTAAGCATATTGTTGTTAATGGTTTAAACATAGACATGGAATATATTTATATACAAATCCATAAAAGTACAGCTATTATATACAAGTCCAATACTTCTAGATACAAACAAAAGAAAAAGGAAACCATCATGTATATCAAAGTATTTGCATACATCATTTTACTAAAAAAAACACATTGACCAATAAAAGTACAACTATTATGTACAAGTACAATACTTCTAGATATGAACAAAAGAAAAAGGAAACCATCATGTATATCAAAGTATTTGCATACATCATTTTACTAAAAAAAAATACATTGACCAATAAAAGTACAACTATTATGTACAAGTCCAATACTTCTAGATACAAACAAAAGAAAAAGGAAACCATTATGTATATGAAAGTATTTGCATACATCATTTTACTCAAAAAAACACATCGACCAATAAAAGTACAACTATTATGTACAAGTCCAATACTTCTAGATATGAACAAAAGAAAAAGGAAACCATCATGTATATCAAAGTATTTGCATACATCATTTTAATCAAATAAAACACATTGAACCATAAAAGTAAAACTATTCTCTGGATCTGTAGTCTTCCCACATTATACTTGCTATATCATCTTGAAACTGTGCCCACTAGTCTCTATCATGCTGAGACAACCCATATGTCTCAAGTATGGGTACATCTATCCCATCATGATCATCTTCCTCTTCGTTACCAATTTCTGATGGAACATCGTCCTCTATCATAATGAAGTTGTGTAGTATGCAACATGCTAATACAATATGGGCTTGTGTCATGATAGAATACAATGTGGCATGCCTAAGGATTGGAAAACACTGCTTGAGAATACCATATGTATGCTCTATTTCATTTCTAAGAGAGGAGTGTCAGTGGTTGAACAACTCTTGTGGAGAGTTTATTGGATTTTCTCTTGAAAACTCCTTTAGGTGGTAACATGTATACCGATAAGGAGCGAGAAAGCTAGGTGCATTGGGATATCCAACATCCACTAGAAAATATTTTCCTACATAAATAAAGTAGATTGTTAAAACTTGAAACATTGATTGTACCCTCAAGAATATTAAACTATGAGTTGGCTTACCGGGGGGAACAACAAGTGGATCTACTCTTGACAGAGCTAAAGCTAGAATATGACTATCCATGGTAGACCCTTCCCAACTAGCAAGGCAGTACTGAAACTTATAATCAAAGGAACACACACCCATAACATTTTGCGACAAGTTACCTTTTCTATCACAATATTTACCCTGCATGTTGACATCGACGGTGACTAGTATATGGGTTCCATAGATAGCTCCAATGCAATCCTATATGATATGATACAATCATCAATTGTACAGTTAACCAATAATATGATAAGGATATAAATCCATATAAGAAATTTATAACAACACAAGAATTACCTTGAAGAACGGATCAAAACGGTTCTTCCCACTAATTTTAGGAGTGTTTGGACTAGGTGCTATAAAGTAATCCTCGTGGAGTGCTAAGATAGCCCTCAACACCTTATGGAAGTATCGACTGATTGTCTCTCCTGAGTGCCCAAAGTTGTGGGCAATCTTGCGATTCCTCAGATTGTAGCCAAGGGTATGGAGAAACATCACAAGTTGTTCTTCTAACTTCAAGTGTATTGTATCTATCAAGCTTCCTTTCAGCCTTAGGATACTAGCTAGATGAAAGAAGACTCCCCTACTCATGCGAATCTGATTATGACAATCCGTGTCATTGGAATGAATAACCATTCTATAAAAATAATTTTTTTTTCTAATTCATTTACCCATTCGTGCACTGCCTTCTCGAGTGAACACTACTTTGACTATGAAAAGTAAAGAAAGAAGACCTATGAGAAGACTAGTGTATGTGGTCTCCATAGTTATGCATCCTAGAACATCAATATTCTCAGTAGGATCCATCAATGGCCTGAAATGTGGACAAACACAAATATTTCAGCGAGGAGATATCCAATATCAAGCATAAAGATAGGGCGTACATTAGTTACATTATTGACCTGTATGAATTGTTACTAATGATGGCTGATTATTGACACTTTACATCAATATTTTTTAACTTTAATATACATAATGACATTTGAATATGACTAAAATTTGACTATTAACATGGTGGACTTGTTTATCCTATAATATAGGATGTTGTGTGATGAATGTGTTGTAGCCCTGAATGTGAAGCTATCATCCAAGTCTAAGTGCTTTATCACTGAATGTGTTGTAGCCTTGAATGTGAAACTATCATCGTCTATTACAAAATAATAGGCCTACATCTATGGATGATGACAACTTCACATTCATATGAATTTAGAAATATGTACGAAAAATTGATCTCTTTTTCTGTGGGCACACTTCCATATTGAAATTTCAAGAAAACTATTAGAGTTTCAGGCAGTTTTGAGAGGAAAATATTGGGGTTTTGATGGATGTCAAAATGTCAGAGTTTCAAGTAGTTTTGTGAGGAAAATATTGGAGTTTTGATGGATGGAGCAGGCATAGAGCCTTCTTATAAGGATTTTATTCAATGTCTTACATGTGGTGCCATGATTGCTGCTAGCATACTTATATTTAATACTTTATATAAATATTCTTATAGATGTCCTTCTTGAGGTGCCTATTACACCTTATGTTTATATGTACATATATACATGTATGTATTTTTTTAACCCCATTTTATCTTTCTATTGGGTCTACCGTATTCCTATTTTGATTTGAGGGTTTGTGAATGTGAGAACCTTTCTTCTGTGTTGAAGATACTGTGAGGGTTTGCGAATGTGATTGCTTTGAAGATGTGTTTAACAGTAATACTAGAATTGGACATAGCCTAGAATTGGCGAAGTTAAAAAACACTTTAAAGTATGGGTGATAATAGTAATACTAGAAATGGACATAGCCTAGCAGTGCTTTAAAGTGTTTTTTTAACTTCACCTTTACTATCCTTTTGTTTTTTCTAGAGCCCAATGCACTGCTCATGCCTTGTTTATTTATAATAGATTTGCAATCATTCTGTCCAGATGCTACAAAACATATCACCATATAAAAAAAAAACCAGGACGCAATTCCAAGTAGCATCTACTCTTGTTTTTGTCAAATTCAATGTTAATCATTTAATAAAGATGTGTTTAATAGTAATACTACAATTGGCCATAGCCTAGAATTGGCAAAGTTAAAAAACACTTTAAAGTATAAGGGTGATAATAGTAATACTAGAATTGGACATAGCCTAGCAGTTCTTTAAAGTGTTTTTTAACTTCACCTTTTCTATCCTTTTGTTTGTTCTAGAGCCCAATGCACTGCTCATGCCTTGTTTATTTATAATAGATATGCAATCATTCTATCTAGATGCTACAAAACATATCGCCATATATAATTAAAAAATCAGGACGCAATTCCAAGTAGCATCCACTCTTGTTTTTATGGTAATAAAGCACAAAATTGAATATCAACCTCTAACAAAAATTTTGAGCAAGGAAAGGCAGGAAAAATTATACACTCTAATATCATGTTGGCGTATCTACCTAGGAAGAATAATATACAAACACATCGACCTTCACTATGTGAGAGAAGGAACATGATGCTATTTTATTTTAGTGTTTTTTAACTTCGCCTTTTCTATCCTTTTGTTTTTAGCTCAATGTTTGTCTTCAGAAAGCTTCCCTGATTTCAACCCTGGTTAGCCAATTTACTCACAACCTTTCTCATGTTTTAAATAAGTTAAGTGCACATAAAATGTTAGCAGTGGCTGGAACATGGGACAAAGCAATGCAATCATAGTGAATAGTGAATGAAAGTGATAATTAATTTAAAATTTCGCTCTTTGATCCAGTCATGGGGATTGTGATATGCCTGTGATTTCAATAGAATCATCCAACTGCTACAATATATTTTTTGGGAGCACCCTGCAACTGCTACAATTACACAGTTTTACGCTTGTCATAAATTAGAGCTGAAGAGAGAGAGGGGGAAAATATTTAGTGTTTCAAGGGAAAAATGAGAAGCAATGGAAAATGTGGCTCCATTTAACAGAGATTCAAAGCGACAAGATGATAAAGATACAAATAACTCATCTACAGATCTGCAAGCATCAGAGGGCACAACTCATCTCATAAGCTAAGGTATTCTTAGCTACCTAGGGCAAATGCATTTCAATTTTTAACACAAGAAAATGTGTGTGTTTTTGTTGATGTGATGTTACCAAAATGTAAAGTAAGGAGATTTGTTTATTAATTGTTGTTTGATTTGCTTAGAGTGTCTTAAATCCCTCAACCCTACTTTACATTTAATTTGATTGTATTGATTGTGTATTGAAATTGTGATTAGGGAGAAGATAAGATGCTCCTTTTCTATCCTCAAATGCACAAATGGAAGATCCAAGTTGATCAACCTGAAAGAAGGGTTAATGCAGAGATGAATCAACTATTTGGAAAGAGAACAAAGAAGGGGATCTCAAATTCTGTTAATTGATTAAATGAATATGTTTAATTACAAAAATTGAAAAGGATAGGAAGAAGAACAAACCTTATGAAATTGCAGATCAAAGAATGCTATTTTCTGAGGTCTGTAGACTGTTTCTGGAAAAACTTACAGATGATCCCGAACCGGAACGTAGAGACGAACAAAACCTAGAAATATTTTTCCATTCTGATGTCGTCTTATGAAAAAGGTTGACCTTGATGCACAAATGTCAACTCTGACCCAATAATGTTGACCCTAACCTGCATAGGTCTGACAAAGAATCTATTCACGTCGTCTGAAAGAAAGCCGAAAAGGGTATCCAAATCTGATCTCAAATCTACAGTCCTGAACCTGTACCTACAAGAAAAATAGGTTTTTTTGTTGGGGGGGGAGGGGTTTGCCTTAGTCAAACCCCAATTTAGGAATTAACCTTGAAATCAATAAAGTATAGAATGCTAGCAAGTAGTAGAATTGAATCTAATAATGAAGCTATGATATTCAATAGACATGCAATTGTAATTCAAATGTATGCAAGTATGAAAGTATGAAAGCATGGACTCAATAGAAACCATAAACCTTCATGATTGTATGCTTGGAATCCACCTTGAAGAGATTATGAAAGAATCTTGAGGATGCGCAAAGGATCTTGAAGGAAGATCACACCACCATGATGGCTAGATCTAGGTCTTGAATGATGAATCTTGAATGTTTGCACCAAATCCCTTCAAAGGCTTGAAAGATTGAAATATTGATCTCCAATGGAGAACTTGAATGGTTGAGAGGAAGAATTTAACACCTTGATAACTTGGAAATATGTAGAACAATGGATGGTTGAAACTTCTTCTTTTATGCTCAATATCGCTTAGAGAAAATGAGAGGAGAAAACTTCCTTTTATATGAAACTAGGGCACAATCTTCTAAGGAGGTAGACATAGGATAATTAAATTCCCATTAGATCCATGCCCCTAGAAGAGGACCTATATTAAATATAATTTAGGAATCAATGCTTCAAAACTTGAAACAGCCGACCCGGAAGTAGGAAAATTGTATTTTGGATGACCCCCGGCAGCCGACAAGATTTTAGATTTGAAAGGGGGACCCTGGTCAGGGTTGAGGTCAACCCTAACCTAGGTTAGGGTCGAGGTCAACCTTGACCCAGGGAGTCAGAACCCCTAGAAAGTATGCCAGGTGGGGTAGAAGGTGCTCGGAGAGGCCCAATCAAGGTCCTAAACAGGCATAGAAGCAAAAGATGATGCAAAAATGGGAGGATGATATGATGGAGGTCAAAAATGTCCCCTACGGAGGGCTAAACATTCTTAACATGGAAGTGCTTCCATTTTAAGATGATACACAATTAAATTTAAATTCATTTGATTCTTTATAGGTTTAAGTCTGTGGAATGATTTGCAGATCCGTGGTATAAAGTAGGGTTTATTCTGACGATGAGAATGAATAGTGCATATGTGTTGGGATACTCAGGGATTATAATGGTCCTGCTCGGGTGGATCATAGGCACAATCAGTTTGATTGTCACTGCTCTCATTTCTCTCTATGCAAATGTCATTCTCATGTGGCTCCATGAGATGGGAGGCAAGCGACATATTTGATACCATGATCTTACTGGTCATATCTAAAAAGATTACATCATATCAAAGAAAGGCTCAAATTTTGGTATAAAACAACCTTTAAAAAGCCACTGAGAAGACTCAGAGTTACACGAGTAATGTATTTCATATTTAAGTTCCTAAAATCTTTACCAATAATAAACTTACCTTTCAAATCTTCGTTGTTAACCAGGGTTCATCAGCACCACTTTGCTACAACCAGGAAAGCGTGCCACTACATAGAGAACAATGAAGCAAGAAAGTGAAATGGAGGCGTAGCTGAAGGTGCAGATCACATTCACAAACCCTTAGATCTTCAATCACTTTCGTAAACCCTCAGATCTTCAACACGGAAGAAATTTGAAAACCCTCAAATCAAAATGGGAAGATGATAGACCCGATGGAAAGATAAAATGAGGTTTAAAAAATCAAAATGGGAAGACAACGGACTCGACGGAAAGATGAAATGGAGTTAAATTAATCAAAAACCTGAATTTAATTTTGAATTCCACCTATTTGGTGGGAAGATGGTTCCGCCCATTTTTGGGTCAAATTGGGTTTCATCCGCCAAAACCAGAATTTCATTTTTGGCAACCAAACGGTGGATTTGAGGAAAAAATGGAAGTGACGCACCCAATTCTAGTCCAATTTCTCCAAACAAACAAGGCCTTTATTATCAACTCTGCACAATGTACTGCAACGGGGAAACCGAATACTTCCATTAGACCACTTGTAGCCAATTGGTCAGTAATTAGGTGTGTCTATTTTTACTGATTATTCTCCTATGAAGATCCTCTAAATTGAACTTTGTTAACTTTGTGTCTCCAATTTTGTGTAATTCACTTTCTAGCATATTCAAGTGATCGTAACCCAAATATTTAAAGTTCATCCTTCTGAATAAAATGATATAGATCTATTTTTGCAGAAGACATGTCACACCACAATGCTTAGTTTACTCAATTATTGTTGCTTGTCGTAGTAGAAATGATGCATTAATTTATCTTCTTTTTCACGCTTTCAACATAGCTTAGAAATTTTTCATAAACAGTATGAATTAGTGCATTCAATGCAATACAAGACACTCCATTAAAACTAGTCACATCAAGCATTAAATGCTCACAAACTTTCAAAAATGGGACACATTATCACATTTGAAATTGAAAATGGGACACATTATCACATTTTTCATTTCTCTTCTCTTCTTAGGAACTGCTTCGAATTCGTAGAATCTTGATAATGTGCAAGGACACTCCTAAAATCAGCCATTTGTTTGGAAGTGATAAGAACTTTGACTCAACAATCCTAATCAATATTAGACCAATTAGAGTCAACAAAAAAATTTCTTCCTACTTCTTGCATTCTCGAAGACTTATTCTCGACAAGCAGCCAAATCATGAAATCCTAACAGTGACATAAAGACTAAGGTAAAAGCTTTGATTATGACCCAAAATCATTCCATGCCCTATTTTTTACTAAGGGTACCTAAATTAGGCAACAAAGGGTTCATTTATTTTGTGTTCTTTTTAATAAATAAAAATTAAATAATATGAGAGGAAGAGTATTACATACTCTCTATGTTCAACTTAGTTTTCACTTCTTACTCACCCAAATTTTCAATTAAGCCAAAAAATATAACTAAAAGTGTATTAATAAATATATTGTGTGTCAATAGTTGCCCACTGATGACATGTAACTGATTAAATGGTTCACTATATTAAGTTGAAGATGATGCAAGACATTAAATCAGTTAATGGTTTGCATTGTCATTGATGTCAAATTGATATCATCTGTATGGTCATACAAATAATGCCAAAAACTTCAGAGAATCAATGGAATAGAGGCTATGCTTTCAGAAATGCATAAAATTCAAGTATTCACTAAGTGACAGAATACACCGACAAAGTGCACACCATCGATAAAGACAGAGATAAAAGTCACAGTGATGCCCGACGAGCAAAAGATAGTATTGCCCGACGAATTAGAATCAAAGAATGCCCGACGAGCTATAAATAGTGTTGCTCAATGAGAAAGATCCAATGATGCCCAACGGATGGAGATCCTGAAGCTAACTAAAGTTACACCGATGAAACTAGCAGTTGTCATCGGCGACAAACTGCAGAATTAACCGACAGAACATAGAGATCAGAAAATGACAAAATATCTAGCTGGCAGAGCTAAAGGATAGAATTAACTGGTTGTTTTATTTGACCACAGTTAAGTAAATTATTTGTACAGTTGGCAAGAATATAACTACGAGATAAATCAGGAGTTAAAGCCATAAATCAATTTGGTTGGATTGTTTTTTGACGCCAAGAATCAAGAACCAAGAATTAAGGAATATCATGTCTATTTAAGAGACAAGCATTTTTAATTCTCTGTGTGGTCAATAAGCAATCAGATACATGGGGGAGTGAATTGATAGAAGATGCTGAAGAGAAATTGATGAAGGATTAACTTCATGCAGTCCTGATCAATCAAGCTGAGGGAGAGCTAAAGAATTCTATAGACACCGAAAAACAGAAAAGCACATCATCACTGAGCAGAAAGAGTTAAGTACAAAGGAATTGTATTGATACATTGATCAGAAAGATATTGTAAGTAAATAGATCTGAAAATCTGCAATTCAGTTGCATTAGAAATAGGTCATTTTGTTTCAGTTTAACCATTGAAGCATTAAGTATCCTAACAGAGAAGAAATTAATAGTCTTTTGTAATTGAGGCACATCCTAACAGATTACTAGAAGGTTGACTCATGATAGTAGCACTGGTCTTACCTAAAGCCTATTGACAGTCTAAGAAGGAGTCTGATTCAAGGATGGTAGTAAGATTTGCATAAACACTATTGACAGTCATGAGACTGATTCAAGGATGGTAGCGTAGATGCTAGATACTTAGTGACAACCTATGTATTGAAAATCCTCTAACAAGGTCGCACTTAACAGTGTGTTTGTAACCTTTAATAGGGT